>JAHBCN010014020.1:0-23449 GCA_019359885.1 Listronotus oregonensis
GAAACTATAAATTAAAAATTTAAGTTTAAAAATAATGATTTTTTGGTGCATCTAAATTTGGGAACCCAACGTATATTTTTTAAATAAAAAAAATGGCATGCGGATAAAACTTCCTAGGGAAATTTTTTCCTCGAGCATAACAATATTTTTTTTTTACCTATCATTTGATCTATAATACCTTAGAAACGGAATATTTATGATAGAATAATATGCTATCCCCCTGGGCATTATGGGGCATTATGATAATGCCCGCTTATAACCCCTAATCCTAATGGGGAAATTTTATTGCTTATCCAATTTTATTTCTCTAAATAAAGATCGTTATACAAAAATAATTTTTTTTTTAAACAATACAAAAATTTTAAACTTTTTTCCAAAATAAAAATTACAATTTTGAAATGCCCGGAAAATGTAGCATCCACTATAGAATGGTCGGTGTTTTTTGGGGAATGGTAGCACTAACGCTATTTTGTATGAAGAACGCCCAAAAAGAATTTTCAATAGTCGATAGGAAATTTTAACCTGGAATTAATTGAATTCAATCATTTTTTTTTTTGGATGAAATACTTTCTTCTATATATCCTTCAGCTATGAAGAGTTTTTTCCATTTCCCATGTTGTTTTGCGTTTCAAAAAGCACCTCCTCAACAATAAATTGACTTCGACCAAAAATGGCCGGTGTAATTCTCATTATCCGTTTTAAAAATTTTGCGATCAATTTTGGGGACGCTTCCTATGGTATTTTCCAATGGGTTGTACTGTACATCGACCCTTTCTAATAAGAAAAAATCTTCGCTCCTTTTTAGCTGGTTTAATTTTGTTACTTTTTATTAAATTTAAAGCGCCTAAATCTTCTTCAATGTATAAACTTTTTGAAGTTAAGTTTTAGTTTCTGGTACCTTTATAACCAAACTGTTCCTCTATCTTCAATGTCATCAATGGTCATTTTGACCAACTCATCTCGTCTTAAACCTCCAAAAACACCCATTACCAATATGACTTTGTGTACCAAGTAGATATCATCAGGAGCCTTTTAATAAATTTTAATATTTGTTCTCCTTCCAACTTTAACTTTTGGGACGTATCCTTTCGACTTAATTTTTAAAAAAAAGATATGAGACGATGGTATTGCGAAATGTTATATTTTCATAGACCATCAAATAGCCTTGGGGTGGAATACTTGGTCCAGAGAGTTCGGCCCTTTTTTTCCGACTAAAAATAATAAAGTTGTTAAACATATGTATTAAAATAAAATCAATAACTTACCAGTTCCTGGAATATATTAAAACGTTTTGGGTTATTTGAAGAATTGCGTTCGCATCTTTCAAATACCAAAATGCCATACTCCCATCATACTGTTGCCGTTTAACTGGCAAAGATTTTCGGTCGCTTTTATGGCCTTTTCTTCATTTTTTGTGAATTTTTCCATTTTGACTCGTTAAATAAAAATGCCAACTGACTAACTGACAGAAACATCAAAGTCAAACTTAAACACATTATCTACTTACGTATACAGGTACAGGTGCAACTTATTTTTTATATTGCGAATAAATAATGTAATTAGTCATTGAAAAACTGGACTATAATGCCCATCAGGTCGAAATCTAGCCCTCGGGCTTTTCGACCTTAAAGGCATATAGTCCCAGTAACGCCCTTGATACATAAATAGATATTTTTACCTGAAATTATGAGTACTTTAATCAGGTTATTTGTAACTTTGCTATAGTAAGACAATAACACCAAAAAATTTTTAATATTCTTTTATGTACCAATTGTAATTATTTTATACTATTTGTTAGTTGTCTAGCAGACATTTTGTATGGAAATTTAGGTCAAAGTTATAGCAATTTTATGCTAACATCTTGGGCAAATTTGCTGGTATATTTTATTTTTTATTTAAATATACATATGAGAAATTTTATGTTTGTTAATGCAAATGTCCTTGTGTGGCACCGAACAAGTTTGTATAAAAACAAAATTTAAATAAGTTGTTAAGCAAAAGTATATTATTATTATTTAAAAAAATGTATATTATTGATTTCCAAAAGCAAAGTTTTTTTATGAAAAAAAAAAAAAAATGGTTAATCAAGCAAGTTTTAAAGCAGTCAAACCTTTTAAAAAATATATTCTGGATGAACAAATGTCAGCCATGAAAAACCCTCTCTTTATTGTGTAAACTCGATTGCATATATACAGGGTATCCCTTTTTTTTCCTGAGAGCCGTCTTAATTTACTACTACCAGAGGCAGCGCAGCCAGAGATAATTAGAGAGATTGCCGATGGCAATGGAGTAAAAAGTATAGTCTGTCCCAAAGTATATCGTTAGGGCTGTTGACGGACCATACCCCAATAAACCTTTAACGATTTTATTACCTATTGTTATTGGGTAAACCCATTTTGTTTTATAAGGGCGGTGGGCCAGGATTTCTTGATATTAACCATTAGGATATAAATATTTTGGCAATATTTTAGTGGCATGTTGAATAACCGTTTTTTCTGTGCGTTTCGAAAAGTTGTTTTACGAGAATATAACTATTGTCAAATATTTGTCTTTAGATGCAAAACAGGCTGTAAAAATGTGTAGAAACTTTAATCAGTAGAGGTCTAATTAAACGAAATTTAAAAAAAAAACCTGTCTACTTACAAAAACTCCAATATCATCGATAGGAATATTTTATTAGTGAAAATTGAATAAAAGAAAACAACGTAGTGATTTTTAATCTCACTTATAGACAATAGTGATGGACCTAATAAGAAGCAAAATATATTGTCTTTATGACGCGGAGTTATTCCTACCTTACCTAGGATAAACTGAAAAAAAAAAGCTGGACGAAGACGAAACCTAAAATATTAGCCGTTCCACCCTCCATAGAGTTGTTTGTAAAATGGAATTTAAATACCCAAAATAACAAAAGAAAACGAGTAATGGAATCCAAATACAAGATATAATTACCTTCAAAAATTAAAAGATATAGGTTAGAAAACAGATCCATAATTTATCTTAATAAAACATGGTTCGGTACACATAACAGAATTCAAAGGATGGGTTTTCCAGTCAAAACTTCAGCGAAACACCTTAAATAAAGGAAAACGCATTACCATAATACACGCTGGTTCAGAAGACGGATTTGCCCCTCTTCTGTTTTGCAAAGAATATTAAAGGTTCTAGCTTGGAAATTTGGGAAAATGGTTTCAAAATTATCTTTTAAAAAATATTTTTCCCAAAAAACAGTGTTATTGCCCTGGATAACGCAAGTTACCACACCGTCTGCTACACAAAGCACCAGCTTTATAAGTTCAAAAACCGAAATCCAGGAATTTTGTTAGAAAATGATATTTATTTTAAATTCAGTTAAAAAAACGCATTTTTGGAAGTCCTAAATTCATATGCAATTAAAAACAATATGTATGTGATAATTTGGCTGAACAGGCTGGGCATACTTTTACGGCTTCCCGTATCACTGTATGTTTACCCCATAAAAGCAAGTAAAATCAAAGATCAGGCAGAAAATGTTACCCTACTTTAAGTCCCAGTTTATAAATTTGATAAAAAATGTAATTACCAACATCCGTTGAACGGAAAAATTCACTACAGCACATTATAAAAATTGAGGACGTTACTTTCTATCCAAAACCAAAACCGCTAAACCCCTGCTTGAAGAAACAGAATTAGAGTATTTCAAAAAAGAAAGAAGAATGCAGTTATATAAAAAAATGCAAACTAGATGTAATTTAAATTATAATAATACAATATTTAAAACAAAAAATTCAAGAACTGCCTTTATTAATCCTTTTTTTAAAATAATAATTAAATGACAAGAGCTAACACGGTATACTTTGAGACAGACTATACCAGCAATGTGTCACGAGCTAGACTACGGTAGGGGCCGAATAAGCCTTTCTCCTGCTAATTCACCGACGTTTCGGGGACAGGGAAGGGGTCCATAAATTAAAAATTATTTAAACAATTACACCGATAATCCAATTGTTTTTATTAAAATATTATAAAAAAATAAAAAAAGTAGGCATTGAAACTCTGCTGTTGCTTGCAAACCTCTTTGAGGCGAAGAGAAAGAAGTGCTCCCATTCGGGATTGACCATGTGGGCGTATGGTTTATAATAGAAGGAAATTTTTTCTCTGGCAGTCCGGTTTTGTGCCTATCTTCCATTTTCTTTTATACCAATATCCCCTTGTTTTCATTCTGAAGTCTGTAGACCCCAGATAGTGGTTGAAAACCCATGGCTACATCCCAAATAATGCCTGTCATTTGTGTTTCAACGTCACATCCGGGTGGAAAGATGTTTCTTCCACTTGTTGCACATCTGACTGTTCCATTGTATCTTGGTAGTCGTTAGGAGCCATACTGTTATGCAAAGTCTTTTTACTTTTCAGAGTTTTTCTGTTTTTTGGATGTGCCTAAAATTTTAAGTCTTATTGATGTGGTAGTTTTTTTTGTTTCGCGTCCATTCCCTGATTTGCCCTCGTGCTGTGGTTTTGTCCAAAGTATGGTATCTAAACTTGAACACAAATTTCTGAATATTTTACATATCAAAATAAAAGAAAGTTCTTTAAAAGAAATTTAAACAACTTTCTCAAGAGGGCTGATTCCTATAAGAAGGAATCTTCAAGGGGAAATTTTCCAACACTTTAACAACAGTTTTAAGGAGAAATTATTAATACATTTTTTTTGTATTCTAAAAAAATAAATTTAGTAGGTTATTAATTGAGTATATTTTTAAAGGAATTTAAAAATTTCAAAAATTAGAATTAATTTTCCAATAGAGGGCATTGATTTGATTTGATAATCCGAATCTTTTTAAGGTGTATAAAATAAACCGAATAAATTTCCTATACAAAAACTAAAATTAAGATAAAGGAGAAGTTTATAATGTACTTATTAATTGTACCTTTTTGTATATTTATAAAGAATTGGGTGGGTTTTTATTACTTTTCAAACTGTCCTTTCTTTAAGAATGTAGTCCATTAAATAGAGAATTTTTTTTCTAATTTACGATTGATTAGCTCTAATAGACTTAAGCAATCACCAAGGTCTCCGAAGACCCATTGATTAATTTTTGGGGATCTGATACGATAAATTCATCAAGATTTTTTTTAAAAATATCACAGAAAATTGAAATTTAAAAGGTTGTACTAGAAGAAATAGAAAAAACACAAATTCTTAAATTGGCAGTTATTTTTTATGGCATTGCTATTCTATACACCATGTTATAAAAATAAAAGAAACGTTATGAGAACTCGGATGATTTCAATGTAAATCATTAAATATCCATGGTAATTAGAATTAAAAAAAACACTTATTATTTTTAAAATTTTTAAAAATATAAATTTTTAAAATTTTTTATAATTGTTAAAAAAAATTTAAAAATTTTTTTAAAAAAAATTTTAAAAAAAAAAAAAGGGAAGAACTAACACGGTATACTTTGAGACAGACTATACCAGCGAATGGTGTCACGAGCTAGCGCCCTCGCACGGGTAGGGCGCCGAACTAGACGCACTTTCTCCCTTGCTAAGTTCACCGACGTTCTCGGGCGATCAGTGGTGGTAGGGGTCCATAGTTAATAAAAATTATTTATTAACAATTTACACTTTACGATTACATCCAATTGTAATTTTATTAAAAATATTGATAAAAAAATCAAAAAAAGAGTAGGCATTGAAACTGCGGTCGCTGTTCGTCTTGCAAACGCTCTTTAGCAGGCGAAGAGAAGAGAAAGTGCGTCTAGTTCGGGAGTTGACCATGCCGGGGCGCTTTTTTTTTCATCGCGTTTTATAATACGACATCGGCAATCTCCCTTTTTATCTCTGGCGCAGCCTCCTGGGCTTTGTGTGCCTTATCTTCCATTTTCTTTTATACCAATCATCCCACTTGTCTTGTTCATTCTGCAAGTCTGTATGACCCCGAGACTAGTTGGTTGATAAATTCCCATGAGCTTATTTTTGGTTGCCCAAATAATGCCTGTCTTTTGTGTTTCAACGCTTCACATTCGCACAGGGTGTGAAAGACTGTTTCTTCCCCCTTGTTGCACATTCTGCCACTTGGCTTCCCATTGTATCTTGTGTAGGTGCTGTTAGGAGCCCTATACTGTTATGCAAAGTCTTTTTCTACTTTGTCAGAGTAGTTCTTCCTTTGTTCTTTTGGATGTGCCCTGTATGAAGCATTTTCCATCATGTCTTATTCGACTGATGCTCGTCCAGTATTCCTCGTGTTTGTTTCGCGTCCATTCCCTGATTTGCCCTCGTGCTGTGGTTTTGTCCAAAGTATGGGTATCCTAAACTAGAACACAATATTTCTGAGGTATATTTTACATATCAAAATAAAAAAGAAAGTTCTTATAAAAACGAATTAAGCAACTTCTCTCAAGAGGGCTAGATTCCTATAAGAACGGAATCTCCAAGTGGATATTTTCCAACATCTTTAACAACAACATTTTAAAAGATAATGAGAAATATGGTACATTTTTTATTGTAATTTTAAAAAAAAATTAAATAGGTTAGTAAGGGTTTATTTAAAATTGTATTGTATATTTTAAAGGAATTTAAAAAATTTCAAAAATAGATTAGATATAATAAATTGTTCCAATAGAAGGGCATTGATTTGATTTGATAATCCCGAATCTTTTTTAAGGTGTATAAGAGATAAAACCGACATAATTGTCACTACTAGACAAAAAACTAAAAGTTAACTGATGAAAGGAAAGAAGTTTTTGGGATTAAGTGTAGCTTATTAATTGTACCTTATCGGGTTGTATATTTATAAAAGAACTTTGGATGGGCCTTTTCTATTACCCTTTTCTCAAACTGTCCTTTAGGGGCTTTAAGAAGTGTAGTCCATTGAAACTAGATGTAATTTAAGGTTCTAGAATTATACGATTCGATAAATAGCTACTAATAGACTTAAGCAATGGCCACCAAGGTCTCCGGATATGACCCCATTGGATTAATTTCTTTGGAGGCATCTAAAGAAGTCATTTACGATAAATTCATCAAGGATTTTGCTAATTTATTCAATTAAATTATTTATCACAGAAAAATTGAAAATTTAAAAGGTTGTACTAGAGCAGAATAGAAAAAAATCATACAGTAATGTCTTAAATTGCATTATTTTATTGATGGCATTTGCTATTATTCTATACACAGCATGTTATTAAAAATAAAAGAAAACGTCTATGGCAGAACTCGGCAGCCTGCATTTCAATGTAATGGAGGTCATGAAACTGCACTGGCCATGGTAAATGGTAGAGATGGGCAAAATAAAAACACTTATCGTTACCGTAAATTTTAAAAATATATTTTTAATTTTCTTATAATTGAATTTTATATCATATCATTTTTAGCATATAATATAATTTAAAGCCGTTCTTCTGATGAAAACCTCATTGTAAAACTACTCCAAAAAGTAATAAACGCATTTTTAAAATTCTTGACTTTGACAAGTAAGCACCTGTGACCTGTGGCAGCCAGGTTTTTTCAGGTGAAACTATCCTGATAGTATCATGCAGTTTTTAGACAATTAAAGGGTAAAATTTTCACCAATTTTGAAAAATTATTTAAAGTTGTGTGTAAAAAAAAAGTAGGGGAACACTTAAGCAAAATGCTAAATTTAACACGGAAAAATAAAAAACTATTTACTTTTCTATTTAAGGTTTAATTATCATTGTAATTTTAAATAATTATTCACTTTCCTAACCAAAAATTCAACATGGATAACAAATCGTTTTTTAAAAAGGAATTATCGATATCCGACAATCGTTATCATATTTTAACGAAATGCTAAAATGCGAAATGCTTTTTAGACTTTACACTAAAACCAGCCAGATTCGCGCAAATAGTTTCAATTGGAATAAAACCTAAAACTTACATCCAAAATGGTTTTTTC
This sequence comes from Listronotus oregonensis, assembly GCA_019359885.1. NCBI lineage: Eukaryota > Metazoa > Arthropoda > Insecta > Coleoptera > Curculionidae > Listronotus > Listronotus oregonensis. The sequence continues at coordinate 7,898 of JAHBCN010014020.1, forward strand.
ACAACAATAATAGGCAAGTCCTTTGGGCATTTTCTCAATACCTACAGCAGCACACAGGCTTTTCTCCTATCGTCTTGTTTTTGAAGAAAAAATATTTTGAAAGATCCTAACGCTCAGCCGCTTCTGGTTTCGCAAATAATAACAATACACTTTTTTCATTTTGAATAAAATAACGGAAATTTACTCGTAAAAGGGTTCATATCAAGGAAAGTTTGGCGATAATAATAACTATAGTAATAAATTGGAATATTTGGAAAGAACATACACTATTTACAAATTAGAAATTATTAATAAATATTAGAGGTTACAGGTTATACAGGTTGACATTGACAATATGACAGGAAACGCCAACTTTGTAGATGTTGCGCATATCGATATTTGATGACAGGCGTATCGAATAACAAAAAGCTGACAACAAAGCAAGAATTCCACCAATAGAAAATTTAGGCCGTGACGTCACGGGCCTACAAAATTCAAACTTAAAACTGATTTTTAAGGCGTTTCCGGAGGCCAAAAAATGGGAGAAAAATATTTTTGGCCTTTATTTCATGTGGCTTTGCAATAAGCTAATAAAAAAAATCATGAAAAACGCCTATTGCAGCAGAACCCAGAATAAGCCCAGCAACCCTTATATCGCAATTCTCGTGAAAATCTCTATTTATTGATATATACGAGTATTCCATTTAAAAAATACGTCACTGGTGCTGTAACTCTTTTGTTTTTGTTTTAAATATTTTTCTGATTAGATTATTGCATTCTACGAAAAAAATACACGAAATGGCTATATTCGTTTTTTAAAAAAGTACAGGGAAGATCAAAAATAAAGCCCTGTTTACTTAAAAATGAATAACCATGAACACTCATAGAATATATTGTCTTTTTGAAAAATGCATAAAATTGTTTCTTTCCGACGGGAATTTCTTTTTAAATTGTTGAAATGACCCATATTTTTAAAACAATTTTAAATCCATATTTGGTGCTTTAAAAAAATATATTTTGATGCAGTACTCACTAAAGATGCGGCGTACTCATCTCGATCCGGGCGCGCAAATCCCAATTTTCAGCAACAAATAAAAATTATAAATGTTAGAACTAGAGCTCCGGGAGTTAAATTTTTTTTTTTAAATTTACTCCTTTCTAAGGATCTTTTTTGCAATTCCCGCTATTTTGTATAGTTTTTGAGTTATCATTAAAAAACGAAATGGCCTTTTTTCGTTTTTTGTTAATAACAATTGCTATTTTCATTTGTAAAAATCAACCTGACTCATTTCTCAAAACTGCAATCCGCGTCAAATTAGCCATCGCTCATATTTTTCGTACCTTTCTAACTATGTTTCGCAGACAACTCACTTCTTAACTATACTACAGGTATTAAACCCACAGAGGTAACTATGAATCAAGTATAGTCTGTCTCAAAGTATACCGTGTTAGCTCTTGCCTTCATTTATGGATTATACTTGCCGCCAGCAATAAAACTGCAGACGGTAGGTATTAAAAAACTGAACATTAAAGACGGACTTTTAATATAAAGATATATAATTTATTGTTTATTTAGGTAGAATAATCTTAAAATTACATTAAAATTAAATATAGCAAAGTTTTTTTAAAAAATTTATAACGCATTATCTATACATAATTACATTTTTAATGTAAATATCTAAATCTAATTCTGTTTCACTATCAGAGTTATCACTGAATTAATTGCAATTGGGGTTTATGTTGTTTTGGGTAGAAATGTAAGAGTCCTCAATTTTTATAATGTGCTGTAGTGAATTTTTCCAGCTCTCAACTGGTATGTTAGTAATTACATTTTTTATCAAATTTATAACACTGGGACTTAAAGTAGGTGTAACATTTTCTGCTCTGATCTTTGATATTACTTGCTCTATGGGGTTAAACATACAGTGATACGGAGGAAGCCGTAAGACAGTATGCCCAGCCTGTTCAGCCAAATTATCACATACATATTGTTTTTTAATTGCATATGAATTTAGGACTTCCAAAAGATGCGTTTTTTACTGAATTTAAAATAAATATCATTCTCTAACAAATATTCCTGGATTTCAGTTTTTGAACTTGATGAAGCTGGTGCTTTGTGTAGCAGACGGCTGTGGTAACTTGCGTTAACCATGACAATAACACTGTTGTTTGGAATATTTTTTAAAAGATACTTTTGAAACCAGTTTCCAATTCAAGCTAGAATCCTTAATATTCTTTGTAGACGACAGCAAGCAGTTTGGGACAAATCCGTCTTCTGAACCAGCGTGTATTATGGTAATGCGTTTTCCTTTATTTAAACGTGCTTTCGTCTGACAGTTTTAACTGGAATCAACCCATCCTTTGAATACTGTGTCATGTGTACCGAACCATGTTTTATCAAGATAAATTATGGATCTGTTTTCTAACCTATATCTTTTAATTTCTTGAAGGTAATTATATCTCCAAGTGCATCATCTGTGCGATTCCATTACTACTTGTCTTTTGTCTATTTTGCGGTATTTAAATTCCATTTTACAAACAACTCTATGGAGGGTGGCACGGCTAATATTTCTATTGGTTTCGTCTTCGTCCAGCTTCTTTTTCAGTTTATCCTAGGTAAGGTAGGAATAACTCCGCGTTCATAAAGACAATATATTTTGCTTCTTATTAGGTCCTGATCACTATTGTCTATACAGTGAGATTAAAAATCACTACGTTTTTTCTTTTATTCAATTCTTCACTAATAATAATATTCCTTATCGATGATATTGGAGTTTTTGTAAGTGGACAGGTTTCTCTTAAAGTTTCTTGTTTAATTAGACCTCTACTGATTAAAGTTTCATACACATGTTTCACAACCTGTTTTGCATCTAAAGACAAATGATTTCGACGCGACATAGTTATATTCTCGTAAAACAACTTTTTCGAAACGCACAGTAAAAACGGTTATTCAACACTGCCACTAAAATATTAGCCAAAATATTTATATGCCTAATGGTTAATACTCAAGAAATACCAAATAACAATAGGTAATAAAATCTTTAAAGGTTTATTGGGGTATGGTCTGTCAAAACCCATAACGATATACTTTGAGACAGACTATACTATACGATTGGTGATCTTTACTACACATTAAGAACTTTTCTCTCGGTGATGCAACATCCATATAAGTAGTAATTTTGCCATTTATTGCATTAAACAATATCGATATATCGATAAAGCTGCCCATTTCTAATGAAGAATCGTTTTGTATAGAATATAATATAGTTGATTATTATTTATTAAGGCAATGCAATACACGTGAACTGAAAACAAAATTTATTTTAACTTTTATAAAATCTTGCGTATATTCTTTATGGTTTTTGTGTTTAGAAATGTTTAAAATATTTAAACCTTTTGTGTAAGACTTGTAATAGCTCGTGGCCAAAACTAATGGTCTAGGTCCAGTGATTAAATAATTGCATTATTCTTAACATAAGAATTATGGTTAACATTTAACTAATGTCTAAACATCTTATGCAAGAAAAAGAAGTTGAGTAATTCGAAAAATTATCATTAATTTTGCTGAGTATATAAATTGATGACTTAATCTCTTTATGACATGCAAACTGAGGACCGTTTGAAATAAAGGTTAATAACACAGGTCCACAAAAAAAGTGGCGTGTGCTGGGTGTCGAACTAAGATTTTCTGGCGTATTTTTTTCTTTTAAACACAAATCTGAAGTCAAAATTGGGGGTCAAACAGCATAAATTCGAAAAAACCAGAGAAAACGACACTTCATTGAAAAGTGGATAATTGTTTAAATAATCAGCCTAGATATTTTTGGCTCCTTGAAGTGTTCTCAATAAGATGACGTCGAATCTCTTACGACACGGGGAATCTCTTACGACACGGGCATTTTCCCGGAGAGTTGGAAAGCTGCACGTGTGCAACCTGTCCCCAAAAAAGGATCCAAAAGTCTTCCTTCTAACTATAGACCTATATCTCTTCTTTCAGTTGTTTGCAAGGTAATGGAAAAATTCATTAATTCCCAAATCTTAAAGTATCTGGAAAAACATAAAATCTTACATGATAGACAATATGGATTCCGTCACAGTAGATCCACAGCTGATATTCTTTCCTTTGTCTCACACAACTGGAACAAGTCCCTTGAGTTTCTTGGTGAATCCCAGATCGTTGCTCTTGACATATCCAAAGCTTTCGATCAGGTCTGGCATGATGGGCTTCTTAACAAACTTCCTTCTTACGGTCTTCCACCTAAGCTTTGCTCTTGGCTTTCCAGTTTCCTTTCTAATCGACGTATATCAGTTAGTGTAGATGGTCATTCCTCCAGCTTCTACCAAATAAATGCTGGGGTGCCCCAGGGCTCAGTGCTGGCACCCACGCTGTTTCTTCTACACATTAACGATCTTCTCTCTTCCACAATCAATCCCATTCATAGTTTTGCTGATGATAGTACCCCCCACTCTAGTATTCAATTTCTTAAGCCACCGTGTAATTCTGATTTTGAAAACAAGCGCAGGTCAATGCAGATATCTCTTTCACAAGACCTCAAACTTATCTTGGATTGGGGCGCCAAAAATCGTGTTCAGTTTAATGCCTCAAAAACACAGTCATGTTCGCTGTCGCGAAAAAAGTCTGCGAATGCTCATCCCTTACATATGAGCGGCCAAATTCTGCAGAACAAAGAGTCGTTTAATCTAGTCGGCGTTACTTTTGAGAATAACCTCAACTGGCACAAACACATTTCATCCATAGCTTCGGCAGCTTCAAAAAGATTGGATTCCTCTTTCGAGCCAGAAAATATTTCTCTTCTTCCAATCTGTACACTCTGTATGTATCCCAAATCAGACCCCCTTTGGAATATTGCTCTCATGTCTGGGGAATGGCGTCCCCTACAACACTTAGTCTTCTGGACTCCATTCAAAAAGAGCTGTCCGTCTTATTAATGATCCAACGCTCACAGAAAGGCTTCCTCTTCTTGCCCATCGTCGAGCTGTAGGGGATCTGTCGCTCTTCTATAGGCATTTTCACGGCTTCTGCTCAGAGGAATTGGCCAGTATTATTCCTTCTCTGACAGCTCCCAACAGAGCAACACGTAGTGCAACTTTTATGCATCCTTTTACAGTTCAGTTAGAGAGACCCCGAACTTCTCGCTTTCTTCGTTCCTTTATTCCTAGAGTGTCAAGACTATGGAACCTGCTGCCCGCAGAAGTTTTTCCTTCTCCTCCCAATCTCCAAAAATTTAAGTCCCGTGTGAACAAACTCCCTCTCACCACACTGAAGACACCCACGGTACGTTAGTACTTAGGCATCAGCCTTCGTGGACTGTCCCAAGATAAAAAAAATAAAATAAAATTATTTATTTAAGTTTATTTTTTTTTTACGAATTTTCTAAGTTAACAAGAAATAAAAAATCCTAAAATTTTAGATACTATACTATACTGGATCTTAGTACTTTATTGAAAATTAGAATACTTAGGTTAATTTACATACCAGATATTATACCTTTAGGTGAAATGATAACAAAGTGATAATAGGAAGGAAAAACACACTAATTGTTCCGAGTAATTTAAACACTGAGTGTGTAAATTACTCGGAAAAGAAGAAAAAAGAAGATTAAATTAAAATGGGAAAGTCTCTGATTTTATTCCAAAGGTCAATCAAAACCAAATTAATTAGAATACCAAATTAGAACTCACTGTTTCTATTAAAAAATTTCAGAGGAAAAAAAATGCGAAAAAGTGGGTTTTATGTTTGTGTTCTTACTAAATTGGAAGGAATCCCATCTTGTAGGGTTACTTATTCTCATGCTGACTTACTATTCTATAATTTTGTAGTAAGTTACATCAAACCTGCAAAATACAGCAACCATATTTTAAGTATTATACAAATAATTGGTTAAAACAAGTAATATTTTTTGGTTTTTGATAAAAGTTAGTTAAAAAGTCGACCATTGACCTTTTGTTATGATTAAACAACTTTTTAATAGGGAATTTATTAAATTTTGATTAACATATCGATAGAATTTTAAACGAAGGTGTTGCAGATACTTAGAAAATAATTTTTATAACCAAAGGTAATGTTTTAAAAAAAATTAGGCCAGTAATTTTAATAAAAGATGATCAAGAAGATATATCTCCATGGTGTTCAGCGGTGATTTAAAGAAAAAATATATGTCAGGAATAACGAAACAAATCGATAGAAACCAACAATACTAAAATGTTAATAGGTATACGGCATGTTTACTTGATGAATTACTATACACATAGGCGTGCGCACAGTGGGTGCGGTGGGTGCCGTGGCACCCCCACTAGTCTGAAAAAGATTACTGTATTTAAAATATAAAAATTATTATTTGATAAGGTTCGATTTAAAAATTACACGCGAAGCACCTTGAAAATAAATTTTGGTAAAATCAAAATTAAGATCCACAATACACCAAGAACGTTTAAAAAATCTCCTGGTTCCACTTGTGGAACGGAATTCCCAAATATTGATATAAATTTCTGTAAAAACGAATTTAAAAAAATTGTACCTTATGAAGGAAGAATAATTTTATAATAAATAATACCAATTTCTCTTTTATTATTTCATAAATATTTACCAAACATTCCTAAGAATATATTTTATTTATTTATTAATTTATTAATAACAATGTATTAATATCATTTTATTGTTATTCATAGTTTTATTTACTTCATTATATTATTATGATTTCAAGCCACACGGCTTTTCACTTTAAGGGGAACATTCACTCATCCCAGATATCTTCAGATATCAAAAAGGGTTGAGCTTTGTGGGGAAACCCCTTTTCCCTGTTTTCTGGCTCTAGGTTCTCTTAGGTTCTGCTGTATTCCCCACAAATTTCCGGACAGTCCGAGCGGTCGCAAGTAGCACTGCCTTTTTCATACTTATACAGATTTCCCCCGGCCTGTCCTTGATGTTTTGTAAAAGAGTTTTTGGTATAATGCCAGTTGTTGATAAAATTATGAGGATCGTTTGGACGTTATTCATTCCCCACTGTCTTTTTATTTGTGTTTCTAGGTTTCTGTATTTGGCAATCTTTTCATTGTATTCCTTCCGTACAATATCTGGTCTATTGTGAGCAACAGTTTGGTCTGTAAGTACAGTTCTATCCCAGTACAATTTAAATTAATTGTTTTCGAGAATAGGTTCCGAAGTATACTTATAGTAAGGCAATGTTTTATTCTGTAAAAGCTTTAGCTTCTCTGCCAATTGTTGATGAAGTATCTTGGCTGCTGAATCGTGTCTTTCCTTATACTCTGATGCTGCAAATGCTTGGCAACCCCCCGTTATATGCTGGATTGTCTCCGATGTTTGACATCCATATCTGCATCGATCGTTCTCTATAGACGAGTCTCTAACGATATGCTTGAGATAGTTTTTCGTCGGAATAACCTTGTCCTGTATAGACAATAAGAAGCCTTCAGTCTCTGGGAACATCTTCTCCGACGTCAGCCAGTAGTTCGACGCGAACTTGTCGACATTTTCCTGGCTCACCTCATTGGGGTGACGTCCATGAAGAGGCTTCTCCAACCAGGCTTGCAGCTTCCCTGGTTGTTTGATGGTGTCTGCGCATTTTATTATTATTATTATTATTATCTCGGCACCCACACCAGCTTTACCCTGCGCACGCCTATGTTTATTGACTCATCATTTTATAGCCTCGCTCGCAAGCTCGCTCGGCCTCAATAAAACCCTAATTTACATAATACCAATTATATAAATTGTTATTTTGCCTAAACCAAATTTTATTACATTGACATGATAAATAATTAAAATTATCCATAATAGCCACATATAAATTTTTTTTCGGTTAAAAAAATGCTTGAAAATTAGGCCAGGTCAACGCGCCAGGAATATCCGTTATTTTATTTGACTCGGAAATTTAAAAAAAAATAAATAATTGTTACATTACAGACAAATGTTGATATGAATCATTTTTCTTTAATGTCAAATAAAAGAAAACCTTGGTACGGTATTTGTGCAAAACCTGTACCCATATTATTTTAATTCAGCACGTTATGGTAAGCCTTAATTTATCCACGCAAAAACTTTTAAATTTTTTGTTACACTATACTTTGTGTTTATTGTTTAAAGAAGGTTGCAATAAAAGATAATATGGGTTAGAAACATGAAGGTTAGGAAAATTTTAATAACCGTATGTATCATTTACGCTTTAACTAGTTAAATAGTTTTGTCCTAAAAATGTATAGTTAGGTAGGTAAATGAAAGAACGAACAAAGTGGGAAGTTCGGGAACTTTTATTGTCTGTAAAAGGATGAAAAAGGCGCTACGTGTTCTTGTTGGGAGCTTCCAAAGGGGAATTATCGGTCCACTCTTCGTAAAAAAAAGCCGTAAAATCCCATAGAAAGGGTAGACCCGTCTCTTGAGGTGGGCAAGGGAAAAAGCTTTTCGTAATGTAAAGGCCGTAAAATAGAAAAAATTTCGTTTCCAAATCTCCGCAAAATTTTTTTTGATCAAGTTCGGTGTTTCGATAAATTTTTGGAACAAAACAATTATAAAATTCAGAAATTCGACGTTCCCTTTTTCCATTACCATTTTAAATTTAAAAAAAATAAAAGTATTGGCCGTCTTTTCGCTTTCCCAAAATTCAAACAGAGAGAACTCAGTACATCTCTTTGAATACGTGAAAAAACCACAATTGTTGATGTTACCGATTACGCGTTCCCTTACCTCCAATCAGGGTGACAAATTTAAAAAATTGAAATGGCGATATTTTAGGAACGAAAAATGAATCAAAAACCCCTTAAAAAGTTTCTATAAAACTAAGGGGGGAAAAAAAACAAGCTATTATCCCACCCTTATCAGCAACCCCTTGGACAGGGTGAGATAGACTCCTAAATCTTAAATAGAAAGGGGTCGAGTGATACATCATTTTGAAATCTTGGAAAATGCTTTCCAATGATACCATAGAAAGCTACATTTCAGAAAATTCTTTCTGTTTATCAAGGAAAACAATAAATAAAACAAAATTTTGAAATTGTTTATTATTATTTAATTAAATTATCAAAATGATTACTACTGATATACTGGCATGTCTTTAAAATTCCAAACATGTCAAGCCCACAAGTATTTTAAATTTGGGTTTTGTTGCTATGATTTTTTTCCAAAAAAAGGGTTGTTTATAAATTGCATTTTTTATAAAAAATTTTTTTAAAAGTAATTGTACTTTGTATTATTTTAAAAAAGTTTATTTCGGTTCAGTTTAAACGAAAAAAGGCATTTTTATCTTTAACAATGGTGTACAGCACACCCCCAAATGTAGACATTTTTTATTTATCGTTCCCGGATAAATTTTTTAAGGAACTCAACGTTTTTAAAGAAAGGCATCCAGGCCAAAATGTAAGCCCCGGGGTATGTTCGCCAATTAGTGCCCAAAATTTGAAAAACTGGTTCTGTCGCGAATAAAAAAAAGAAATCAACCGAGACTAGTCAACGAAGCAGCGCAAATTAAACTTGTCAGTTTGCAATGAATTCAACCACAACTCGTCAACGGTGTAGCAACTGGATTATCTCGTGAATCTATAAGAAAGGTACTTAAATTTCACAAGTTTTTCCCCTATAAACTGCAGATACTGCAAGAACTTAGTGACGACGACCGGGACAGAAGAATCCAGTTTTGTGAAATAATGACAGATAGAATTATGGCAGATCCTCAACTAGTTAAAAATATTTGCTTCAGTGATGAGTGTACCTTTTATTTAAATGGGCATGTTAATAAGCAAAACTGTCGTTACTGGGATAACGAGAACCCACATGTATTTAGAGAAGGGCATACCCAGTACCCCCAGAAAATTAATGTTTGGGCTGGTATATTGGGAGACGGTATTATCGGCCCAATATTTATACCAGGAAATTTAAATGGGGACATGTATGCTGAAATGCTACAGAGGTCTATCGAACCACTAATAGTGCGAGAATTAGAAAATCAGAGGGACATACACGGAAATTTATCTTTATTAGAACGCTTACTACATTTCCAACACGATGGAGCACCTCCTTATTATGTAGTTCCCGTTAGGCAATGGTTGGATGATCATTATCCTAACCAGTGGATTGGAAGAAGAGGTCCTGTTGAATGGCCACCTAGATCCCCGGACCTAACACCTCTTGACTTCTTTTGTGGGGTCACCTAAAATCTGTGGTTTATAAACGCAACCTGAGTCACTAGAGCAACTCCAGAATAGAATATTTCAGGAATGCCGTGCTATATCCAGAGAAACATTTGTAAATGTACGTGAAGAGTTTGAAAATAGGCTTTATTATTGTCTTCAAAACAACGGAAATCATTTTGAACATTTAATTAAATAATAATAAACAATTTCAAAATTTTGTTTTATTTATTGTTTTCCTTGATAAACAGAGAAGAATTTTCTGAAATGTAGCTTTCTATGGTATCATTGGAAAGCATTTTCCAAGAGCTTTAAAATGATGTATCACTCGACCCCTCTTTCTATTTAAGATTCTAGGGGTCTATCTCACCCTGTCCAAGGGGTTGCTGATAAGGGTGGGATAATATGCTTGTTTTTGTTCCCCCTTAGTTTTATAGAAACTGTTTTAAGGGGTTTTTGATTCATTTTTTCGTTCCTAAAATATCGCCATTTCAAGTTTTTAAATTGTCACCCTGTATGTTACGCGAACATGATACGAACGTGTTACGATACGATGTTTTGTTCTATGTCTGTACGCGCCTTAAGATCATTAATAAGACGAACAGCTCTTCTTTAAATGGAGGTGAGAAGGCATATTTTGACCACAGGAATCGATAGAAAAATATTTTTAAGCAAAAACATTTTCTTTGCATTTTTTTGTCAAATGTATAATTTTCGACTTATTCGCGATCGAAAGTCGGAGTTTTTTGTAGATAAAATCAACGTTTTTAATCGGTTTTTGGAAATAACTCGATACGTATGCATTTAATAAAAAAAAAACTGTAAATAACAAAATTGTAGCTTCTAAAAAAACGAATAAAATATTTTTTTTTGTAATTGCTATAGGACCAATACAAACCAAGTTGTGGTCTGTTAAATGTTAGCTGTTATTCATCAAACACAAAACTTCAGAGTTTCAAAGGCAAATAACGCAAAATCTACGTTTTTTTTAAGGAAAATAAATACTTATTTTTTTAAAGCGTTTACAAAGACGTTTCTTTAAAAAAAAGGTATATATCATAAAAATTGAGTGAGTTATAATGAAAATACGGTTAGACCAAAATTTTGAGTTCAAAAATATTCGAAAACAACCCCCCAACTACCACTCTAATTAAAATGAGTTGTAGCTCTTTTTCAATCCCTTTATTTTTGTATCATAAATACATTCCAAAATTTAAATCAATTTAAATTGTTTAATTTTGAAAAAAATGGAGCTGCAAGTGAAAGTCAAATTTCAGAAATTTAATAAAAAAAGACTTTTTCTTCAAAATAACTCAAAAAGTAAGGGAAATACGTAGAAATTACTAGAGTATCAAATTGTGGCTTTTTAAATTACAAACATTTTGTTTTTTTAAATTTACTGTATGATGAAAATTGAGTAAGATATAAACGTTTAAAACGAGCACTACCTTGTTTCAGCCCTTTAAACTCACTCCTTTAAAAAAGTAAGCGTTTTAGACAGTTTTAATATACAGGACCTGATAGCTCTTGAAAAAACCAACAAAAAGTTTTTTTAAAGAACTTTTTATCACAAAAACTGAAGGAGGTATGCATAAAAAAACAGTTTTTTGGAGCATTTTAAAAGCAATTCGATGCATTTTCAAAAATCCGCGGTTTTGTACAATTTTGGCTTTGTAATATTGTAATTGGTGAATTTTTAAGGATTAAAAAATTACAAAATTAAATTAGTAATACTTTTAAGCTGTTAGATTTTTTAATCACAACTCTTTGACAATATGTTAATTTTTCTAGGGTAAACAATTTTTTTTTATAAATCATAATATGGGTTGATTTTCAAGGGTTAAAATATATTTACTAATGTTTTAAAGAATTAAACCTTAATTTTTTAATTTATATGAGCCTAATTTTATGTGACTTAAGCTTTAATAAAAAAGTTTCAAAAGGTTTTGCAATTAGGGGTAGTTTTCACCCCTAAAAAATAAAAAGCTACTTTTAGCATAATGGAGATTTTGAAGAGGAGGGTAAGTTAAGCTCAATCCCAAATTTGTATGCAAAACACGGTGATAATATATTATTTTTTTAGGGTAAACATATATTTTTTAAAATCATAATAGGGGTTGATTTTAAGGGGCTAAAATATTTTAAATAATGTTTTAAAGAAACAAAATACTATTTTTTCAACTTACTTGAATCAAATTTTACTTAACCTAAGCTTCAATGTATACTTTTATAGGTTTTAGCAATAAAGGGTAGTTTTTAACCCCAAAAAATAAAGAGTGCACATAGGCATAGTACAGGGTGAGTCAACGATAGAGTAAAGTTCATTATTTCATTGGTTTCAGAAAATAGTAAATACAAAAGATGTAAAGATTCTTAGGATGCACAATTTAAAATTATTTTAAAGTATACAGGGTGGCTCAAAAAAGCGTGACGAATAAAACATACATTTTTTTAAATGAAACACCCTATTTTTAAATTTTGTTTTGAATTCCTTTTAAAATTCTTCAACTTTTTTATTAATAATAATGCATACCTAAACCTAATAGTTTTTCCAATATTTCAATTTTTCTAAAAGAAAATAATTTTCACACTTGCAAAAAAATTACGATAGCGCCATTATTTTTGAAGGTAGATCACTCATATTTGATATTAGCGTTATTCGAAGATGACGTAAAAGATATATGCAACGGAATTTTAATTAGATGCTACAAGGTGTTCAAAATAAACGAATATATTTGGATCATTTTAAATTGAAAAATCTCGATTTTTTTAAATGGCGCACCATATATATTATTATTTTTTCTGAAAGATCTTACAAAAACCCACAACTTTTATTAAGTATGTTATATACCTATTTTTAATACTTTGCGATTTATTTTAACTTTTCCAATATTTCCCCTTTCTTTCTGTCTAAGACTATTGCTATAACATTAGTTGGCCATTTTTAAATTTTAAATTCACAGAAAAAGTAAATAATAATAAATACCTATTACTACAAATTAACTTATTTTTAATTATTATTATGGCGCAATAAATGTTCAAAATATGCCCTTCTACTTGGATACACATGTTTAGTCTTTTTCGTATATTTTCTTGGACGTTCCTTAGCATAAACGGTGTTATTCTCCTGCACGCGTCCCGAATCCTATTTTCCATATCTTCTGGTGTTGTAGGGGATTCACATAAACACGATCTTAACATATCCCCACAAAAGAAATCTAGTCGTGTTAAGTCACATGATCGAGGGGGCCATCCAATGAATCCACCTCTACCGATCCATTTCTGTGGGTAATGATATTTAAAAATTCTCGAACTTCTCGATGGTAATGCGGAGGAGCTCCATCTTGCTGAAACCACATTTGTTGGATCTCAATGTTATCAAATTCTTGAAGAAGTTGAGGTAAATCATTCTGCAAAAGTTTAAATATCTAGGCCCGTTAACTGTTTCGCGAAAAAATATGGTCCAATAACATTAAAGTGTTTTATTCCACACCACACATTAAGTGACCAATGGTTTTGGTTTTGCACTTCCCGTACCCAGACTGGATTAACTGTTGAATAATAGTGCATGTTATGACGATTAACTGCACCATTACTGCAAAAGTAGCTTCATCGGAAAACATTATTTTAGACAAAAATTTGGATCGGCCTCTATTGCTTCATTTATAACGGTGCAGAAGTTTACCCTTTGTTCAAAATCGCGGTCTAGAAGTTCTTGGTGTAGTTCCATGTGGAAGGGGTGATATTTGTGTTTTCTAGTGGTGCGGTTAACGGTAGATTGGGATGATCACATAAGCTAGCTACTTGACGGCTACTGACCTGGGGATTATCTTGAACTTGAAGTAAAATTTCCAATCCTTTTTCCTCATTGGTAGCATTCCGGTTTACCACTTTCCGTTTTTCATATTCAATACTACCACTAGCATTAAACCGTTCCATTAAGCACTGAAGAGATTGCCTAGTCGGTACACGTCTATTAGGGTACTTCGCCTTGTAAAGTCTTACTGCCAACAAAGAATTTCTTTGCGCCTCACCCAGTATATAAATCATATCAATTAATTCAGCTTTAGGAAATCCATACTTATTTTTTTTTTAAATTTACTGACACCACAATAAATTTTATGAATTTATTTACTCAGATGTCAGGTTAAAATTTGACAATGTCATTTTGTCATGGCCAACTAATGTTATAGCAATAGTCTTAGACATCATCGAATAACGCTAATATCAAATATGAGTGATCTACCTTCAAAAATAATGGCGCTATCGTAATTTTTTTGCAAGTGAAAATTATTTTCTTTTTAGAAAAATTGAAATATTGGAAAAACTATTAGGTTTAGGTATGCATTATTATTAATAAAAAAGTTGAAGAATTTTAAAAGGAATTCAAAACAAAATTTAAAAATAGGGTGTTTCATTTAAAAAAATGTATGTTTTATTCGTCACGCTTTTTTGAGCCACCCTGTATACTTTAAAATAATTTTAAATTGTGCATCCCAAGAATCTTTACATCTTTTGTATTTACTATTTTCTCATAACTTTTGAAACCAATGAAATAATGAACTTTACTCTATCGTTGACTCACCCGGTATATATTTTGAAGAGGAGGGTGTGTTAAGCTTAATCCTAAATTTTAATGCAAATCTATGCATCTTGAAGAATTGCGAGATTTTGCACTTTTTCTAGCTTTGTTTTTCGGACTATGAAAGGTCTGATTTGGGATACATACAGAGTGAACAGATTCTGGCTCACAAAAGAAATCCAAGCTTTTTTGAACCTGCTGAGGCTATGGATGTACTGTGTTTGAGCCAGTTAAGCTTATTCTCAAAAGTAACATCCACGAGATTAAACGATTCTTTGTTTCGCAGAACTTAGCCGCTTATATGTAATATGTAATACATTTACAAACTTTTATTTAACTTGTAATGTTTGTTGTTGTATGTATGATGTATGTATTTATGTAAATGATGGTTATAGAAAATAAAATTTAAAAAAATACAGACACCCACGAAACGTTAGTACCAGACCTGGGATGGATCCTTCTAAAAAGGAATTGATTTACGGATCCGGATCTCTGTAATACAAATCACGATTCCTTTTCTATCACGACTCCAGATCATTTTTAGTTTTTATACTTACAAAATGGTAACTACAATACGAATGATATTACTTAATCCAGATAATAAATCAAGCATCAAAGATTTTAGCATGAAGCCCGAGCCGCGAAATATAATTTTAGCCGCATTTTGAAGTGCTGTAAGTCTTAGTTTTTGGTAAATATTTTTCAAATTTGAATATGATATTTCTGAGATCCACATGAAACCACCCTTAAATGGAACATTTTTAGAACTGTATTTCAAAACTTGCGATGCTAGATTTTTAAAGGTTTTAAAATTTGTTTTGATTTTTTTG
>JAHBCN010014021.1:7736-23371 GCA_019359885.1 Listronotus oregonensis
TCGACTATGTAATATTAATAACATTTGCCCATCATCACCGGTTTTACAGGAAGTGGCGTGAACTTTGATATTTTAAAATAGACATATTCAATCGCCATATTTTCGAAAACGAACAAAGATTGGTTAATAATATAAAACAGGTTTTATACCAGGAACGGCTTGTAGAATTCATATCTTGCAAAATACCCAGGGTGTTCCATTTAAAATATCAAAATTTACGCCACGTCCGGTTTAAGCGGAAGTGGTAGGCAGATGGTATTATACCCAGAATTGGCATCCGATGATACAGTTTTTCATCCTAAAATTTAAAACAGATACGTTTGCATTTAAGGAAATAAAAGGCTTGGTAGTAATGTTTGTTATGATACATGTGTGCAATATTAGACCAAGACTATTAAATACATTAATCAAAATTATAAATATATCATTAAATTGTAAATTATTTATATATACAAAAAAAAAGAAATTTAATGTTCATCGTCATTTTGCGTATAAAAGACGAAGAAGAAAATGGCAATTGAAAATGTTCATTTTGAAATATCAAAGTTTACGCAACATCCAGTTAAACCAAAACTGATGAGCAGATGTTGATTTATCCAAAATCGGCATCTAATATCACAATATATGATTTAAAAATTTTAAAGATATAGGTTTTTATTTAAAACAAAAGTGATGAGATAGATAAAAAAGAAATCATTAAGGAAATTGCTTTATTTACGCGACTATTAGAAGCAAATCGGTAAGTCAAAATTAGTAACCGTTAGCTGTTTTTTTTCTCGCAAATAAAAATTTATTATTTATGATCCTCGTTACTTTAATAACTCAAATCCCAATAAAAGTGTGTAACGATGCTTGTGAAGCTATATACTTAAATATTTTGCGAAGTGTTCTAAAAATAAGTAACTTAATACTTTGGTTTAATTTTAAATTGTTGTAAAACAATACAAATGGGGCTTTTACTTTTAAAAACCCTGGCGTACCTTAAAATACATAAATGTGTGACAATCATAAAGTGCTCTATTTAAGAACTACCCAGATCAATGTTTTTATTTAAATAGTGTTTTTCTAACGAGAGGAAAGAAATGTATTCTTGTCAAGACGAAAGACACATTTTTTCAAATCCTTGAGACAATACAATATACGGGAATGAAGAGACTTTGTATTTCGTGCAGGTTTCTATTTAAAACTATCCTAGCAGAGTGCTTTGGGTATAAACAATGAGCTGTTAATTTAACTGGAGAAAGCATCGATTTGGCATAAGCGTGGCATCATAAACGCACATTCTATGGTTCTGCCTAGCGATGAATGAACCTCTGTACTCGAAACAATAAAATCCACCAAAACCCGGGAAAATGGTTTCTAAAAATACTATTTTGTCGTAAAACGTGGCTGCCAAGTATATTTTAGTTTCATTTACTTAATAGTATATTAAGATTAAATTTTACTTAATTTATTCTTAAAATTATATCAAAATAAGCTCTACTATTGTATTTTAAACTGTGAATATTATTTGTTATATTTATTACTATAAAGTTTAACACAGAGAAGAAATGATGTCAAAATACTATTTTCTTTTTGGACAGCTACTAATAAAGGCCCGACAACGTGACAACAGCGGATTTTTCGTAGGAGCGTACTTCCGCCACCTTCAGCTCACTCGACAGATACGACATTTAATTTGGCGTTTTAGTCTAAACAAAAATATGTTAGGCGCAGCTCTCAATTGCATTTATGAATGAAATGCTTTCCCTATCTATGATGTTAGCTTATTGGGTATAACCAATATCAGTGCTATTCGTGATGGTTATATCGAAAGCGCTCTGCTAGGATTATTTTAAATAAAAATTTGCACGAAATACAAAGTCTCTTCATTTCCTAAATTCTTACGTGCACACAGCCACAACTAAATTTCAATACGATATACTGCTTTAAACTCCCATCTTGATTTTTTCCGACCAATATGGAAAAATGTGAGGTATATACATGGTCAATTTTTTCCTCTTGTGTTAAAACGAATACAAAATCATGTTATTAAGCTATTTCTGGTCCACTCTTTTTTTTAAGTTTTTTAGTTTTGTTTGTTTCTTATACATTCAAAATAACAAAAATAAATAAACTTTTAATAGCAACAGCATTTAAATTCCACGTACCCTAAAATAATTATTTAATTTTATCTGCATGTACCTTCTACCCATCAAGAAATGTAATAGAAACTTTCCAAATTATCCAGCATCATTTAATACATACAAGACTTCCTTTATATATTCTACCTTAAACACTTTAAGCTTCCAGAGTATTAATTTTAACTTTCCCCTAAATTCCAGATTTTACCTTAAGATATTCGCGACAACGACTACATTTAAATGAACTGTATACATAAGCTAATGCGAGATAAGTTCCCGTGCTTTATATAGTTCAGGTACAGACTATAATGGAGGTAGATGGATTTCAATTAACCTCGTCGCGTATACCCACTCTATCTGCTGGATTCGGAGTAATTTTTGCACAGCAAGAAACAACTTTGTCGTTAACGGTAATCACAATACCTTTAAAATATATAGCATAATACTTAGGACTCTGTGTAAAGAGCTGTCGCAATTACTTTTAAAAAGTAATTCAATTACCATTACCAATTACTCTTTTAAGTAGTAGTAAATTACGATTACCAATTACTAGCACGTTTGTTAAATGTAACTCAATTATCAATTAAAACTAAAAGTAATTAAATATTTAAGCAATATTTTTTTAAATTACCACATTTATTAAACACGATACACTAAACAAATAAAATATTTATACTAATATGCATCATACGCGCACGTCACACTATTCAAACTGCTTTCTCGGAAGTTCAACATTAAACGACTCTAAAATAAAAATTTCTTTTTATCCTAACCCAGTCATCAACAGATTTTTTTACAAAAAAAAAGTATAAAAACAGTGGCGGTAAGCATCAATCGAAAATACTAAATCGGGGCGGAGGCGGCGTTCGCCAGATTCAAACCGGCCTGCCGTGTTTCAAGATGCTCTTTCTGACTACCCAAATTTCAGCAGTTTTTCCATAAAGAAATTTAATTGAATTTTTCGTAGTAATTTAATTATTTATTAGGTAATTGAATTAATTTCTAAGTAATTCAATTACTTTATAAGTAATCGCATTACTTTCTAAGTAATTAAATAACTTAGAATTCGTAAAAATTAATTACCAATTACGATAACATTATCCTATTAATTGATATTCCAAATACAATTACCTTTTCTGGAAAGGAATTGGATTAAAGTAATTTAATTACTAAAAAGTAACTGAATACGATTTTTAAATTATTTTAATTAGCCCTAACTACTTTTTCTTTCTTTGGTAACATTATCTGAAGTTGCATAGTGTTGAAGAAATATTGAGAAATTTAACATTAATTTTTAGTCTGCAAAATTCTACTCTATTTAAAGCCCACCTAAAGCTCTTGTAAACAGTGGTGACTTTACGTACGACAATATTAATAATTCAGGCGGCTTTAAACCAAATTTCAAGCCGATATGTTTTTTTCGGTGTCTTGATGTTGGATGAAATTGTAAATCAATCCCCTCTTAGGCTGGTATAATACGCACTCGCGACATTCTTATTTAGCAGCTTCATATTAAGCGCTGAGCAAAAAACAAAATCCATATTTTAATTCGCCTCATTATGTATTCTATTGTACTTGATTTTGGTATTGAAAGTCTTGAAATACTTTTACTCCATTACTTCATTGGGTTTCTTTATTGTTATATTTCAATTGTCCTACAAACTATCACTGCTACCATTAAACCTTCTGAAACATTTTATATCGTATCTCAAAAATGGTTTCGGTGAAGTCAACTACATTTATTTTTAAACTTGACTTGGGTGATTTAAGTAACGTTTAAACGAGCTTTGAACAGTTTCTTTAGGCCACTTTTAAAAGCCGCTCTTATTGAGCCAAATTAATATTTTTCTTACAAAATATAGGTTTTGTTCCAATACTGATGTAGATTAAAATTAATATTTTTTAATAATAATAAGCTATGTGTCATAACAAGGAAAAACATATCTTTCGTATTGAAAATTGTCTACCCAACTCTGTGTTGATCATTATTTATTACAGAATGGTTCTTTTTTTATCTTGGGGCAGCCCACGAACGCTTCAAGCTCAAGTACTAGCGTACCGTAGGTGTCTTAAGTGAAATAAGAGGCACATTGGTAAAATGGGAAAAGATAAGACTTCTGCAGGTTTCACAGTCTAGATACCCTAGCCCTAAGGAATTAAAGAACAAACCGTGAAGAGTTAGGGTCCTCTCCAAACAGCCTGTTAAGGGATGTTGGAAAGGGGCACTTTTTATTGCTAGGGGAGGAGTCATAGTGGCTAATTCTTTGGAGAAGAAACCATGAAAACACCCTTAAAAGAGAGACAGGTCCTCCGCAGCTCGTTAGACACAAGAGCATGACTTGGTCAAACGCATTAGATGTACCAAGAGAAACAAACTGAAATTGGTCAAGGCACTTAAGGGGTCTATTAATGTGGAACAAACAATGAAAGATCTGCGAAGGATCATCTGTGAGGAAGTCGGTACTCTATGACATTCTGTGTTTCCAAAAAATGAGCGAAAAAATGATGTAGGTCTTTAATTATAAGAAGCTTTTGGGGGCCAGCCTTCCAGCTTCCCAGCAGGATGTTCGTAATATAAAAACCCAAAAAGAGGCCAGTTAAGATAGATTGCAATGTCGTAATGTGTGACATCCATCTAGGGGAATTTTATTAATACAAAAAAAATGCCGTTTATCTGCTGAACTTAAATTATAATTTTGAGAATTTTATGAGGGACAGAGGCAATTAACAGAAAAAAAAAGAGTTAGCAGAAAATATGTTTGCAAAAAGTACAGCTTTTTCTTTGAGGTAGAAAATTTTTTTCTTGTAAAAACACGCTATATAACATACATACATAAATACAGTACAAAAACTCTACTGTTACAAGAAGATAGGGCTCAAAGGAAACGACTAACTTACCGTAATAATCTATTATGTAGTTTAAGTTACCTACATGCGTTCTAATAGTTTAAGTAGGTACTTTTAATTTAAAGTGATTTTGTTATAATCTGCTGTAGGTAGTGGGTTTTTACGACTTTTACGAGCTTGCAAATTATTTTAAATAGCGCTAGACATTATTAAAGAAAATTGTTATATGAAATGGTTTTCCTAGAAAATATTATTGGTCTGTCTACATGATTCATTTTAATACAGTATTAATGAAAAAGTTCGCATCAAATAACAAACTTTTTTTATTTTTCGTTTTAGGCAAAATTCAATTTTGGGAGGCTTTACTTTTTTAGTGTAATGGTTGGTGCATTATATAAGTTGCATCCGTTGTAAGGTACTCATACCTTTTGCTATCCAACTTGTGTCTAAAGCCATCTCGCACCCCTCTCCAAAAATGACACATGTCCAAAAAACTCAAACGTTACTTTTTATATAATTGAGTCTTAAAAAATCCATATTTAATTGGAAAATAGGCGTCACATGTACATTTCTGTAATTAACTCCCTTGAAGTTAGTTCTAGGGAGTAAAACTATTAAATAACAAGGAATATTTTTGTCTTTGGCTCTACTCTAAAATAACTTTTTTTATTTTTTTAAATTTTGACAAATTTCAAAAATTGACTGAAACTGTCAAATGACTAATCATACATAATAAAAAGTTTAATTATTTTTTGGAGCATAAACAAAAAAATGTTGTTTGTAACACTTACCTAAATCAGACTTTTTGGGATTCATCTGCTATTCCGGACAGCAACGATTCGTCATAAAAAACTTTATTTTAGGTATTTGTTACAAAAATAACCATTTTTGAAGATAGTGTGCGTTATCTATAAGTTCGCTTTTGCGTTCTAAGGGTATGTACGCACTGAAGAAACATACAAGAACAAACATCAGCGAACAAACGTTTTTCTTTAGTGTAGACAGTACAAACGGCGAACAAACATTTGTTTGTTCTTGTTCATACATGTTTGAGTAGACTTCAGGTATGTACACACCAAAAAAAAACAAACAAGAACAAACATCAGCGAACAAACGTTTTTCTTCAGTCTAGACAGTTAAAACGGCGAACAAACGTTTGTTTGTTCTTGTTCGCACATGTTCCAGTGGAAGTCGGTACATCAAAGAGAATTTTTGTTTTTATGGTCATCCATAACTATTACAACTAGTCGAACAAGAGTAAACAAACATTTGGTTGCGCTATGTAGACAGCAAAAGCGAACAATAAACAAAAAACACATACAAAGAAAGTGAACAAGAACGAATGTTTGTTTTTGTTTGTTTTTCGGTGTGTACATACCTAAAGAGAAATACATTTTGTTCGTCGTCATCCATAACTTTTCCAACTGGTCAAACGAGAGTGAACAAATATTTGATTGCGCTATTTAGACAAAATAACGCGAACAATAAACAAAGAACACATACAAACAAGATGAACAAGAACGAATGTTTGTTCTAGTTTGTTTTTTCGGTGTGTACCTACATACCTTAAGAAAGATAATAATTTTATTGGTATAGCTACTCTAAAAGATAACAAATTTTGACGCAGACCAAACATTTATTTGTGTAAGTTCTTGTTAGTTTTGATAACCTGTGGCTTTTTCGCCAGACGACCAAAGAAATTTTCTTTACACCCAAAATTGTATGCACAAAGACAGCCACTTAAATAAAGCATATATTTTATTTCATTTTTTGCTAATAATACGTTAAAAAATGTGCAAATTTGATTAGAAATAGTTATTCCAACCTTATAAAGTAAAAGATTTTATAGCCTTAGGTGACTAAAAAATAGTAACTTATTACAGCGTATGTTAATAAGGGGACAAATATAAAAAATATTATAATGACGGACATATCGAAAAAAAGTTGCTATAATTTTAGTCGAGGCCTCAAATAATTCTGACAGATATTATGGTTTACTGGCATACGCTAACAGGATTTTTTAAAGGGCCTAATGGCAAAAAAACTCTATTAAAATTATAATAACTACACTTAACCAAATTTATCATATTTTGTTAAGAGGTCAATTAAATCAAATCCCACCAAAAACACTTATGTAAAATAGGTGCCAAGTTTCTATCTAAAAATCCTGGTCTCTTAAAGTAGTGGAATCTAAATAAGACCAAGTTCTGTCTGCAATTTTGTTCAACTCGTTTTTGACTGGCAGGTTTTTTATTGATGTGTCTGTATTAATAAATGTTCATTTTTTATTATTATACCGACAGTTGTTTTCATTAATACAGACAGATCAGTAAAAAACTTGATATACCAAAAAGAAGTAAAACACAATTGTGTACAGGGTGGACAGATAAAAATGCAAAGTGCTGTATTTTGGAAACTATTCGTCGTAGAGACTTGCGGTAAAAAATTTTGTAACTAAAGAGGCCAAAAGAATACCGTAGAAAATATTTTCAGATTTACAAGATGGTCGCCAGGGGGCGTAACCGCCATCTTAAACTTTTTAAGTGATTTTTCACTGAAATCTACCCAGTAAATGTTACCAAAAAATATATGCTTTTTAAAGCTCACCTTTACTTGAGTAATTTGTGTTTAACACTTTATCACGTATCTGTTAAAATAAAGTGGTGGGGGTAATTCAATTATTTTTTTAAATAAACAGCTGTAACTCCTAAACGACTAAACGGATTTTAACAAACTTGGTCTCGTTGGAAAAAACATTTATTGCTCCATCCAATCTGTCTTATCTGTGATATGTCTAGTTCTTAGTAATGCTGCTAGAGTGCGTTTTTTGATCTAATAACAGAAAATTGCAAAATTCTCTAAAAAATTAAATGCAATAATATGACTTTTTCATAAAAATGTAGTGAAATGATAGCTTAATAGGCCAGTCAAAACGGTAGTCTGAAATATCGAAGAAAGAATATTTAGTTATCATATAATTTTAATAAGACTCTATTACCCCGATATTTACTGTTATTTATTTGTCTTTTTTTTAAGGTTCAATGATAAAATGTCTTAATTTAATAATTTTTAAATAATTAAAATATTCTTTGTTCAAAAAATAAAAAAAATCGCGTAGGGGCATAATAATAAAAATTACCGATTTTGAAATAAACCTAATGCCTCCTTAAATGCTCGAACTATCTTCCATCACACTTGTTTTTTCCTCCATAGCCTAGTCTTCAATATTCTGCCTACCTTGCATTTTAGATGCATTGATTATTATGCCCCTACGCGATTTTTTTTAAATTTTTTGAACAAATAATATTTTAATAATTTAAAAATTATTAAATTAAGACATTTTATCATTAAACCTTGAAAAAAGACCGATAAATAACAAAAAATATCGGTGTAATAGCGTCTTATTAAAATTATATGATAACTAAATATTCTTTCTTCGATATTTCAGGCTACGAATACGATATCGAGATACAGTTTTCACTGGCCTATTTAGCTATCATTTCACTACATTTTTATGAAAAAAAAAGTCATATTATTGCATTTAATTTTTTAGAGAATTTTGCAATTTTCTGTTATTAGATCAAAAAACGCGCTCTAGCGGATTTGATGGAGCAATAAATGTTTTTTCCAACGAGACAAGTTTGTTAAAATCCGTTCAGTCGTTTAGGAGTTACAGCTGTTTATTTAAAAAAACATTGAATTACCCCCACCACTTTATTTTAATAGATACGTCACAAAGTGTTAAAAAGAAATTACTGGAGTAAAGCTGAACTTTAAAAAGCATATATTTTTTGGTAACATTTACTGGGTAGATTTCAGTGAAAAATCACTTAAAAAGTTTAAGATGGCGGTTACGCCCCCTAGCGGCCATCTTGGATATTTGAAAATATTTTCCACGGTATTCTTTTGGTCACTTTAGTCATAAAATTTTTTACCGCAAGTCTCTACGACGAATAGTTTCCAAAATACAGCACTTTGCATTCTTATCTGGCCACCCTGTACAGTCGCAGTACTTTAAGAGGCCAATATTTTTGGACAGGGACTTGGCCCTTTTTTACTTAAGTGTTTTTGGTAGGATCGCATCTCTTTTTCCTGGGTTTAATAAATGGAAAATGACTCTTTTCTTAGATTACCTTGCTCATTAGGTAAAATCTAATCTTTAGATTGAATGAAGTACACAATAAATCGGTGTTTTGGCATGGTTTAGGGCAGTGTTTCTCAAAGTGGGCGATAACGCCCCCTTGTGGGCGTCGGAGGCCTAGAGGGGGACGGTAAGGGACACAGAAAAAATTGGGGGGCGCTGATATGATTTTGGGGGGCGATGGGTGATTTGTAACTTCAGCTACTTCATATTTTAAAATTCACTGAAATTAAAATCCTTCTACTACACAACATCCATTTATTATTTCATATTTTTATTTTATTTTATTGTATAAATATAAATTAAAAATATATTAAAAATTTAATATTTTTAATGCGTTTACAAAGCTATTTATATCTTAGGATATTTAGAAACAGGTATCAAACACTGAAATATATTCGTGTCTTCAAGTGTCGCAGGTGAGGTGTCCAGCTCCGAAGACACGTGTTAAAAATATGTATATATTGTTGCCGCCAAGCACAGCACTTGCCGAACGCGGGATTTTTTTATGTACCTAATCTAGTAAAAATAAAATTAAAATTAGAAGGTTTAATTATAATTTACGTTTGGCGCGAACAAATATTGTACGATTTATTTGTGCAATCCTGTATTTTAATCCGTCAACGTTCGTCGGTCCGTGTTTGAGGAGTGCAGGTGCCCAAATACATAGCCGCGGCTCGCGACCGTCCGACTACTGACGTGACTAGAGCTGAGTCGTTCGCGAACGATTCGTTCAAAAAGAACGAATCAGTGCACTGATTCGAATAAAATAATTCCTTGTTTTCAATGGATTCGAATCGTTTTTGAGCCACTTGCTCGATGGCTCTGGATGAATAACGAACGTAGTTCGGATGATCGTTTCGTTCATAAGGTCACTAAGTCAGATTTGGACTCGAACTCGAAGATTTGGCAATTCGGTATTTTATGATGCCAATCTGTCGTTTTTGTGCTGCGACTTGGCAAGTGGCGAGCGGTTTCTTATATTTCGATTTTGCTCACATTACCAGAGGTGTATTAGGCAAACAATTTATGCGTATTGTCGGTTCGAGTGAGTTTTGGCTTTATACTTATTTAGCAATTAAAAGAACTTTTTTTTTGTTTTAACTATTCTTTTGAACAAAGACTTAATTTGGAGGTACATTTGAAGGTTTTATTAATTATAGTTTTTGAAAGTTTTATTTTAAATATATTTTTTAAAATAATAATTATACCAAAATAAAATCAATGTAAATAATTTTTTTATTGAAGATAACTATCACATTTTTTGTGGAATTCAAAACCGACCGAGTCCGACCGGCATCATAATAAAGTGAATCGGTTGCGAACGAATCTTTTCAAGTGAATGAATGAATCAAATAAATCGATTTAGTAAAAAGATTCGAACTTTCCACCTCTAGACGTGACGTTCCGCCGCACGCACGCATCGCACTCGCTCGCCCTCCCGCCACTCCGCCCGCTACCCCGTTACTCTTAATATTGTAAAGTTGTGTTATTATTGCTTAATGTTGGCGAGACTAATATGTTATTGAGGTTTTTAAGGTGAAAAAAAAATGGGGGGGGGCGCTACAAAATAACTGATTTTCAAAGTGGGCGTTAGACGAAATTAGTTTGGGAACCTCTGGTTTAGGGCGTGATAGGTAAACGGCCGAGTGATGATCGCGTTGTTAAATTTAGCAATGGACTTAGCAATTATTAAAAGTTAACAACGGTTTAGAATGTTTAATAAAACGTCATTGTCAGTGTTACTTAATGATTTTAGTAGGCGACCTGTCAAAATCTGACATATTGTTAAACATTCTAAACCGTCGTTAACTTTTAACAATTGCTAAGTCCATTGCTAAATTTGACCACGCGATCATCACTCGGCCGGTAGTGTAGCATTTTTTTTGTTTAGTAAATAAAATCCTGCCTGCATTTTAAATTTTAAAACAATTGTGACCTTAGAACCTTAGGTTGAATCAGATTGCAAACTTGTGAAATACCCCCTAAATATACGATAAAACTGCCCTTGTTTCAGGGCGTTCCAAATACAGAATGTGCAGTTATCAGATTTATTACTTTACTTGTATCCTAAAACCTACTTACACACCAAATTTCAAGTTTCTACTCCCCTGGGAAGTTTCCCATAATTCTGATGAGTCAATGAGTCAGTCAGTTAGTAGTAAACTTGACGGTTTTCAACATCAAATATCTCAGGAACCACTTGACAAAACTTTTTCAATTTTTTTTACAGCTAATTATAATAGTTATATAAATTTACAAACCAAATATCATACCTTTATGTAAAACGATAACCAAGTTTTGAAGTAGGTTTAAACATTTTGTGTAATATACACACTTCGTGTGCCAAGCCAGAACTTGGCCAGGCGCACTATTGTGGGCCTATATTTTTTATTACTATTACTATATTTGACTGAGGGTAACTTCTAAATTTTGAGAGATTGTATGAGACCAGGGCACACGTTCACGGGTCTTGAGGTCGATGGTGTGTTTCCGAGGGCGTTTGGCCCGAGGGATATACGTTGACCGAAAGCGTTATTATCCTTAATACCCGTGGTGCCTTCAACGTTTAATGTCCGACGAAACATTCTTTATATGAAAAAAATTTGAATGAATTTTGAATGTATTAGTTTAAACCAAATTAAGTACTAGCATTTACCTGAAAAAATTGTCGAAACGTAATTGTGGTAACCATGGTGGTAAGTTATTTGTCAATAAGACAGCACATAAAAAATAATTTTGCGATTGAGGCATAAAAATGTCCGGAGTAGTGGAAAATACCCATCTCCCCCAAGATATTTTAGTGAAAGCTGCTAAAGCTGAGCATGCGCTTGTGCCAGAAAAAACTAGGCGGATTTACGAGAAAGAATATTTCCATTTTGAGGGCCTGGCTGACGGAACACTGCGTGGACCGTGTGGACGAAACCGTTTTGATGGCTTATTTTCAAGATTTGTCAGAGTCATATTCCCCAAATTCCCTTTGGACAAAGTTTTCAAGGATACGTAAAGAATTAATAGTTCATAAGAAGATAAGAAGTAATGAAAAGTTGATTTTTCTGCAACAGTTCCTAAAGCAACTTGGGAGAAATTATGAGCCTAAAAAGTCGAAGGTTCTGATTCGCGAACAAGTTATAACTTTTTTGAAAGAAGAGCCGACTGAAAAATATTTGGCAGATAAAGTTGCATTAGTGGTAGGTGTATTCGGAGCTTGTAGAAGAGACGAGCTTGTGAAAATGAAGTTTTCCGATGTGCGTGATATGGGTCAGCATATATTTATTGATATTCCACAAAGTAAAAATGGGCAAGCAAGGAGCTTTTTGGTTATTGATGACAGTGAAATGTGCGCAACAAAGTTAATTCGGGACTATGTGTCTTTTCGACCTAAAAGTGCACCTATCGATAGGTTTTTTTGTGCTATCGTGATGAACGATGTACTGTGCAGCCTATAGGTAAAAATACATTTGGAAATATACCCTTTAAGATTGCTACATATTTGGGTTTACCTGATGCTAAGGCGTACACAGGTCATTGTTTAAGACGTACAGCGGCAACAATTCATTCTGATGCGGGAGGTAGTTCCGAGAGCTTAATAGGCTGGAAGAAGACTTCTTCGGTAGCACGAGGGTACGTGGATGATAGTGAAAGGTCCAAATTGGCTAATGCTTCCCTTGTAGTTGAGAAAAGTATTACTTCAAGTAACACAGCAACTGCGGTGGGGTATGGAAATGTGGAATTTTCCGGTCAGTTTGAAAATTGTACGTTTTACTTTAAAACATAATTTTTATTATGATAAGTAAATTGTGTAAGTATGTTTGTATTTTCGTAATAAATGCTTAAATGGAGATAATTTATTGTTTATTTATTGGTAAATTTGTAGGCCCTGGGGCGTTATTTTTTTAATAATGCCCTAGGGTAATATTTCATATTTAACTGACTTTGACATAATATTATTATTTGTCAAATAATATACCAGTCGGACAATAACAAATTAATATTATTTGTATTTGTAAATGTTATTTTGACAGCTGTAGCATTTAACGGATGACATCGTTAAGACCAGAGCTGGGACGGATCGTTCTAAAAAGGAATCGAATCCGGGGAATCGATTTCTTTTCATCGGATTACGAATCCGGATCATCTTTAGTTATTTTACTTACAAATGGTAACTACGATACGATTGATACTGCATATTTCAGATGATAAATCAAGCATCAAAGATTTAACACGAAGCTCGAGCCGCCAAATATAATCTTAGCCTCAATTAGAAGTGCTTTAACTCTTAGTCAAATTAGTTTTTAATAAAAATTCTTCAAATTTAAATATATTATTTCTGAGATCAACATGAAACCAACCCTAAATGAAACATTTTTTTGAACGCTATTCCAAAACTTGCGATGCTACATCTTCACAGGGTTTTAAATGTTTTTCTTAAGACAACCTCAAGCAATTTATAAATGGGTTATCTTATTGGTATTTTACGGAAAGTTTCACAAGTACCGTTTAATAGTTTCTTCTCTTGCGTAATATAAAAATGTATTATAATTTGAAAAAAAAATGTATAAAATTCATTTCCATAAGACACCCTGAAAAAAAAATGTATAAAATTCATTTCCATGAGACACCCTGAATAGAAATAACACAATGTCTTATTTAAGAGTCCTTCAGGGTTATATCCGAGAAGACGAAACATAGAGAAGCGACAGCATTCATTCCCGCCGAAATCTTTCGAGTGGGGATAGTACGGCCAACTGTCATTTCAACGCGCTTGACGACGAAATTAGTCCGGGTATTCCGTGCATTCAAAAGTGTAATTAGTTTTAGTCCGGTATTCCGTGCATTCAGAAGTGTATTTTGTCAAATTTATTGTGTTTTTCCGCTATTACATTTCGTTTTTTTTATAAAAAAAATGCCTGGAAATACGTGTGCATATCGTGGGTGTCACTCAAAAAAATGGCCAAAAAAGGGTTATTTGTTTTCGTTTCCGAAGGATAAGGTAAATATATATATACACGCTTATTATATTATTTAATATTTAGTTGGTTTTTTTAAAATATTTCTTAAAATCATGTATAACGTAGTAGATATTCATATCAATTCTAATCTAAATACCAAGTAAAATGGTCATTGACGGGGCTTTTATGTTAATTTTTTTACTTTTTTTAAGACCCTTTTTGATGTAGGGTTCAATTATGGTTAGAGGCCTGTTCACGATTGGACTTCTACCCAAAATTGCAACTTGCAATAAAAAAAATTTTTAAAAAATGTGAGCTTCACTTTGAGGAAAAGTTCATTTCTAAAGGTTTATCAAAACTTTTTTTCTTCCCGGGGGACTGCCTACCAATATTTCCCAAGAAATTGTTGGAAATGCAATACAACCCATAACAATCAGCAGTTATTGGAAGAATCATCTCAGGGAAACCCCCCAACAAAATTATTGTTTTATCAGGTATAAATAAAATATTAGCTGTAGTATATCTCTAAAAACATCATTATGACCTTAATTAGGTATCTTTTAAAGGGTTTGTTTTTTTTTATTTTTTAAATTTTCTTTCGAAAGTTTTAATCAAACCCGCAATAAAATCAAAGTACAGTCTTGTGTGGATATAAAAGGTAAGTTTTAATTTTTAAACAAATGAAACAAAAATGACCAAGGGAAATGATAACTTGGAAAGAAATAATACTTTCAAACTTCCACAATTTTTTTTTTTTAAGTTTTATTTATAAAAAAAAACTCGACATGTTTCGCAACACTGTTGCTTCATCAAAAAGGGGTTTAAATGATTGATTTTTTTTATAAACTAAAACTTACAACTAACATTAAAAAATAAGCAGGTAGATATCTACAATGGAAAAACCTAATTATTATATTTACCCATTAATAAAACAGATTCAATAACGGAGAAGAATTTAATAACATTACCCTTTAAAAAAAGTTAACTTTCAAAAAGAATTAAATATAATTAAAAAAAATTGCAGTAAATAATGGATACACTTCCAAAATAATTGATAAAATGTTAAACAAAAAAATTTTATAAAAAAGCAATAAATCTAGTTTATCCCACCATAAAAAAACCAAAAAATAATTACAAAGTGATTTTAAAACCAGGTCATATTAGTAGTAAAATAGGTACTTTTTTAAAAAAAAATTAAATATAAATGTTGCCTTTAAATCCGTTAATAATTTAGGGGAAATATATTAAAAACAATAAAACCAAAACAAATAAAGGGGAAAAAAATCGGGTGTTTATAAATTAAAAATGTAATGACTGTCCAAAAATTTACATAGGACAAACGGGTAGGAATTTCGATAAACGTGTTAATGAACTTATTCTAGCTTTGTTAAAAAAAAAAAAAAATTCTAATTACTCCCAAACCCTTTAATAAAAAGAACATTCATTTAATTTTTAAATATGAATTTAAAAATGAAAACAAAAGTGTAAAATTAAATTTGCTAGAATCCCTGGGGAAAAAAACAAGCTTAAAAATTCCAATATTCTTTTTAAAAGATCAATTGAATAAATTCT
>JAHBCN010014022.1:0-23355 GCA_019359885.1 Listronotus oregonensis
GCGTTCCCGCGTAGATCAAATGTTGACCTGTGTTATCAATAGGAACATGCCAAAAACAAAAAAAAAAAA
This sequence comes from Listronotus oregonensis, assembly GCA_019359885.1. Lineage (NCBI taxonomy): Eukaryota > Metazoa > Arthropoda > Insecta > Coleoptera > Curculionidae > Listronotus > Listronotus oregonensis. The sequence goes on from JAHBCN010014022.1 coordinate 70, forward strand.
AAAAAAAAAACATGTTGTTATTCGATTAAAAATTCGATAATGAGCTAACGAAAGTCACTTTTAAAGTAAATTCTAACTTTTTGTTTATCTTTGTTTATAAGCTTTTTTGGAATAAGTTTTTAATTTTTTAGATATATTTTTTAATTAATCTACTTTGTAGCATTTTCAATAAAGATTTAACATTTTAAAAAGTACTTATACAAGGAAAATTTTTTTTGTTATATAAAACCAATTTTTCGGTTCAGACCTGATTTTTTTGGTCTAAATTTTTGACGTTACATTTTTGTATGCATTTTAAAAAGGGGAACGTTGATGTATAAAATCTTAAAAGCAAATTCGATTTTGTTAAGAAATGTAAAAGTAAGAGCGATACAATTTTAAGCCCATTTAAATTTTATTGTTTTATAAAAATTTTTTTGCTTAACTTCTGTACAGTATGCCCGTTTTGATACTTTGGTAGGGTACCCCCGTAATTATAAGTGCAATCAAAAAAGTAATATAGTCGTCCTGGTCTAAGAGGGGGGCCCCAAAAAATCATCGTCATCAGTAATATGTATTTTCCCCCCGTAAAACTGGTTCATTTGTATTGTTAATTATGTTTTAGCGGGGGCTGACAGCTGGTAAAAAAAGGGGTGGCAAAAAAGGGAAAGGGGTAAAAATTTAGGCAAGAAATCGTCATTAATAATATGTATAGTTCTAGATGTTTTTCGGTCCCCCCTGACGGGTCAGGCAAATTCCACATTATGCTAATTTTTTGACGTCATACATTAATTATTAATCTTGTGTGACACGTTATTTGGGGTCCAATACTATTGTCAAATGTCAAATGGCCCTTTTCCACCTGTCTTGTCACCTGAAAACTGTCATATTTCGCAACCCCCGTGACTTACGCAAGCGCTAAAAAAATGGCGCCTGTCACCGTCAAATGTCAGCAGACACCTGTCATATTTCGCGAACCACGTGACTTGGAAATTTACTTACGTGGATGTTTTTATCTTGGGGTTTTTCGCATGCGAAAAAAAAATGGCGGCTGTCACCTGTCAACTGTCACCGGTCACCTGTCATATCTCGCAAACCATGTGACTTAAAAATTTGCTTACGTAGACTGGATCAATTTATTTACGCATGCGTAAAAAAATGGCGCCTGTCAACTGTCAAAGAGCACTGTGCATATGTTAAAAAATGGTGCCTATCAGCTGTCACCTATCAATCGCGCCAAACCTAACACGGGTCCCACGTTCAGGATACCAGTCCTTTTTGGAATAATAAAAAATTGTATATATTAAATTAATTTATTTAAACCACATATACGGGTGAATCAAAAATAGGTACTTTAAATTTTTGCTACTAACATTACATAAAATTACAAACTACGTTCTACTAACTATACTTAACCAAAAAAATTATCTCTATGTGGAAAAAAATATTTATTAAATCTTTCAGATCCTATTAATGGGAATATCTAACAAGTTTGTCATGAATAATTAAACAGTAGGCACTGGTGTTTGCGGGAAAGTTTTCTTTTGTTTCAATCTCTAGTCTTACATCAATAATACCAGAATTTAATATTTCATTCTGTCTTGAACAATCAATTACAATTAGAGGCGCATATTTTTTTAAATTTTTAGGGGAAAAAAATGGTTCGTTTTCTTTCTCGTAGTAGCTCTCTTGAAATTCGGAATACATTTCATAAAAGTGGCTATTAGTCCTCTTGAAATCTCCAAATTTAAATTATCATCGGATAAAATTCGAATTTAAATAAAGTTTTAAAATTTACACATTACAATGATCAAATAAGCTACTATTTTTTTGAATTTATCCTTTCGGGGGGTTTGAAAACCTAAAATTATCCATCGGGTTTTTACCTGCACCGAAGTCTTTATATTCAGGAATTTTTTCCCCTTTTGGGAATGTGGGGGTTTGGAGTTATTTAAAAAGATATCCCCAAATTGGTCCCTTTTCAATAAGTTTTAAAGCTCTATCCTTCGACATCAGATACTGTAAATTACCCCCAAACAATCTTATCAATAGTAACTACTACATTTTCTGCATCACCGAATTAATAATAGCATTAATGTCAGAAGGGCTTCTTACTAACCCAATTCGTTTTAACATTTATGAGTATTTTTTGAAAAACTTCAGCAAACCCCGTAGGGTTCTTAGCGGGGCACAAACATTAAAATTCCGTGGTCGGGTCAACGATATCGCAAGTAAAATCATCATCAATACTCCAACCAGCATTTTTATATTTATTTAATTCGTTAGCATTGTAAAAAAAATATCCTTTATGGTTGCTGCTATTCCAGGATATCTTATCGAGTCAATAACCTTTCCACCAATTTCAAGCCAATTTCTTCAAAGGGTGACCGAAAAAGTTGTTTACAAGTTTCGCTGTGTTTGAAACTGATCCATCAACTCCTTTTAAAAGTCTTCCTTCTAGATAAATATGACTTCCCAAGGTAGAGTGTATTTTCGGTTTCTGTACCGGGATTCGAATTTCGTCATTATTTTTAAAAGAGTTAGTGTACGGCAAATGACTATGCCCTTTTTTTTTTAATACAGGGTCTTAATTAATGTCTGTACACCACGTGCCAAAAAAAGTTGCGGGTTGCCTATTCAGAGGTTGCACAAAATTTAATAAAATACCCCCAAAAAACTCATTGGCGCCGTGCTTTTAAAATCATTTTTAAATGTCAAAAATATTTTTTTTTTAAGGTTGAAAATTTAATTTATCATTTTTTTAATAATTCTAATTTGAACCAAGTTATTCAGCTTTTTTGGATAATTTTTGTATGCATTTAGTTTAAGTTTTTTGTTTGTCAATAATTTAGTTTGCTAGATTTGGGTAAAAAAAATGTTGTCAAGGAAACAAAGTATGCACGAGGTTTTTTTTGTGGGTAAAATGGATTTGAATGCGGTTTTTTATTTGATTCGTATCGACGTCTACAAATTTTTTAAAAAAATTGAATTATTGGAATAAAAAAATTTTTTTTTGCTTAAAAAAATGCATTTTAAGGTTTGCAGTTAGGATAAAAAATGTATAACTGGGTACATAATGATGGAAAGAGAATTTGATACTGGGGTTTTTTAATGGTGACATGCCGAATATGACATTGGCAAGGGTCTACGGGTACCTGGTGCGCGCTAAGGATAGTGTAAACGTTACCGGGGGTTTTACCACAGTTTGACTGACATTGCGGATTTGTTGTAAAACTTTAGAAGATGACGTTTCATCCCCCCCTTGCGTTTTTTAAGGCGGACCTCAAAACCCTGAGTAACTTCGAGCCCTTTCATCATTATTTACCTAGTTATAATTTTTTTATAATTGCTAATTTTAAAATGCATTTTTAAAGGCACAAATGCAGTTATTCATTTCCCATTATTAAATTTATTCACAAAGTTTCTTTGTTATACGAATTGAATGCGGCCCATTCAAATCCATGTTTGCAAAAAATACCTTTAAGGCCATTTTCTGTGACTATTCAAGTCATATTAACTTGTAGTTTACACAATTTATTTATATTATTTAAATAAAACTACTTGACTTAAAATGGTGGGCATTACTTAGATTTATGTGTACTTTATTAATAAATTAAATGTCAATTATTACATAATAAAAGAAATTAGGATAATTATTACATGCTAAAAGAAATTAAGATGCAAAAATTTAAAAAAAAATTCCCAAATTTTTTTAAATATTATACTAAAATAAAAAAAAATTTTAATTACATCACAATAAAATACAAGTATTTTATTCGGCTATGTATTGCAAAGTTGCCCGAGCTGTGTGTGCAGGAGCCCCATCTTGTTGAAAGTAGCCCCTCTGAAGTTCCTCATCATCAAGTTGCTAAAAAATTCATGCAGAATATTATGGTACCTTTCAGCATTTACTGTATCAAAAAATATTGGACCTATAATCCTTCTTCTCGAAATTGCTACCCAGCCCCTTTTTAATTGGGTGTAAACTTGTTTCGAAAATTGTGGATTCTCCGTGGCCCAAGTTGGTAGTTCTGACTATTTACATAACGGACAAATGAAACCATGCTTCATCAGAGAAGAAAGTAGGTCCAAAACATCATCATTGTTAAAATTTCATTAAACCATTGACAAAACTGCCCCCTTTTTTCATAATCTGGTGGAAGGAGTTCTTGAATACTGTGACCTTATATGGATGTTTTTTAATTTTTTGGTAAGTGTTTATGGAAGTACCAACAGACTTTCCCAAAAAAAAAATGTATGGCATTGTAAACAAAATTTAATTTTTATTTAAAATAGTATCCTTACCGGTCTGAGTAGACAGCTTCTCTACCGATTTTTTGGGGACTGTGCTCCATTCGAAACCCATATCTTCAAGGACAGGTTCTGTAAGCACGCTGGCCTTCCGTGGACTTTCCCTTACAAATGCAATCTTGTTTTCAAAACGATTAATTAGCATATCGTGGGTTCTATTACTGTTCTAACAGCACTTTTGGCGCGAAATCGGTTTTTTGCTAGAACGATAGTATAAAAAATTTCTGTTCTATGTGTATAAACATACCTAAATAATTTAAAACACAAACTTAAATAAGCCATTTAAATTGTTCTATTAGTCATATTTAAAAACAGTTTAAATTATAATGTTCTAATAGCCCAACCAAGAGAGGATAGTATTTTGTGCTGTTAGAACAATATAATTTTTTTGTTTCAGTTTTGTCTGCAGTAGTAGCAATAAACACGGCCTGTTTGTTTACTGCAATTTTGCAAAATTTTGATTGAAATACGACAAGGCAATGATATTGCTTCTGCTTTAATAAAAATATTAGATAGAGTGGGAAAATTTCCCCCTATTAACAAAATTATTCTCTGGTGGGATTTTTTTGTGCCTCAAAATAAAAATCTATCATGAGTCTGGCCCCCGTGGTACAAAAAGTAGACAACATTCACACCAAACCCCCCCTTTCGAGCGCAGAAATTTCAGCCCTCTAGGATTGTTGCGTAATCTGGGTACTGTAAGTCAAAGACATCCTTTTAAGGTATTTCACATGACACATAAAATTTTTTTTTTGTACAAAAAAAACATCGAAACCTTAAATTTAAAAAAAAAAACCCCCTTTGCCTCTTTAAAACAAATAATGTATTGTCAGAGATTACCCACTAAATTGTATTATAAACCCATCATCACGATGAAAATTTTTTTAAGTCCCCATCAGTTCATCAAGCAAAACGACAACAATAACTACTTCTGTTGTACCGCTACCGGCTATAACAATTAAACCCAACCTAAAAAAGTCTATTACCATTTGCAAAAAATTTAGATCTTCCAAAGCTGTTTAAGTTTATGCCTGCTGTGGATATTACCTTTTTTTGCACTTTTTTTTAAAAAATATAATAGCAACCGTGTTTGCTAATTCAAAAAAAAAATGAAAAAACAAAAGCGTTCCAAGGTTTCAAAAAAAAATAAGAAAGAAATAAAACATTAACCAATAACAAAAAAAAAAAAAAAAAATAATAGTGTGAACTTTTTTTTTAAACATTTAAAGTAATAGTTAACTTCCCCCTATTATTTTTAGCAAACATAATATTTTCCGTTCTTTTTAAAGCAAGAATATCTCCATTATTTTTTTTTAACCAATTTTCTTATGGTAGAAATACCGATGTTACGTTTTGTAATACAAATATGCTTTTATGTCATTATTTTTTTCCAGTATGAACAAAAAAATTTAATTCTACAGAATTTTGCATGTTGTTAGAACAAAATCTGATATTTTGTAAAATTTTTTTGACAAATAAAAAAAATGTTCTATCAAAAAAATTTTTTTTTTTTGTTCAAAACGTATAAGAACAAAATTCAAATAAGAGTCATGAAATTTTTTTTTTCTTAAGTATATAATTTAAAACCAGTACTTAAAATTATTAAACATTTCCCGGTAAAAACAAAAAATGACCATCAAATATTCAATCGCCATTTCCCAATAATTTCATTTTGGACTCATAGAACAGTATAATACTGAACCCACGATATGTCTGTGATGAACAAATGTTTCATAATCAACAAGATTGTCAGGGAACCTTTCGCTAAACTGGTCCATGCAACTTTGGAGAGAATATGACCAAGATCCATCCTCATTACGAGTTGCACTTCTAAAATGGCCATTATTATAAAGGCATCTTGTTCCGCAGTCCACATTTTAAACGTTTTCTAAAAATAAAAAAACAGTTTTATTTACGTAACCTCAATAACAAAAAACATGTAACACCTTTAAAACCAGAAATATGCAAAGTAGCCCAAAAAAGAACTTTTTAAGCTTGTAAAGTTCTTTTTTGAAAATAATTTAATTAAAAAAATCTAAAACTTTTCCAAAAAAACTACCCAAAAAACCTAATACGCCAACAATGACCGGTCTGTCAGTAATATCAGTCAAATCAGCTGTCAAACAGAGCTGTTGCCAACACAAATTTTTTTTTCCTCAAAAAAGGTGTGTTCTTTTGACCTTTAACCTGCACTGATTATGATTTTTAGAATTTTAACATTTTAGGAGGTTATTATAATCAGTAATTTTGACAAAAAGTTTTTTGCTTTGTTCGGAGATTAAAACGGTAAATGGTCACAGAAAAAAATAAACGTAGGAAAAAAATTCTGAATTTTTTTTCAACTTGGCAACCTTGTAAATAGGAAAGAAACCAAGGGGGGCCTTTTTTTAAAAACCCAAAAATCGCGTGGTCACGGGGTTACAAACATTAATGAAGGCACTGTAGAGTTATCAAAGTTTAGAGGGACCGTCACATTTAAAATCTCATTTTGAGAATTCTTTACAATTGGGCCTAGAGATTCAAGAAACTTTTTATTTTCTGCTGTTAGGCTTTTTTTAGTTTTTAACAATTGTTCAAATCAGCACTTTTCTGGGAGTTATATTTAATAACCATACTACGTCTGCTCTGTACAGCAGTTTGTAATATACTGATAAACCCAAAAACGTTTGCCTATATAGATTTTCTTAAATGCATTCTTACAGTAATAATTTCTCCTCTAAAGTAAACCAACCCCGTCTTGATCGATCAGTTTCAATACAATGTTGTCTATAACTCTTGTAGATACCGGCATATAAATCACTTTTCGGGGAATTTATTGTATGAACAAGCTTTTATTGTGATAAGCCCCTGTAAAAATATTACACTCGTTTTAATCACTTAATTTTTAAAATATTTACGGGGGTTTGAGATACATTTTTAATTTGGGTGTAGCAAAATATTATGAAATCCCCAAAAATTTCCAATAAATTTTTCTTAGTAAAGTCAACTGTATGAAACATTCAAGCTCACACTTGGCGTATTTACATTGCCCTTTAGACTTAGGGTACAATTAAATTTCTTGTTGCTTTCATTTTTTTCACGAATTGCTTCGAGATAATCATTTATTGCAGTTATTTCGTGACCAGTGGGGATTTCCCAAAATAATACACCAACAAAAATTTATTTTGGTTTTATCAATATTGGGAATAGCATTAAAAATTTCTAAACTAATCAGACCAAGTTCATACTGGCTAGTTTCATCCCAGATCAAGAGGGGGGGATAATTGCTTTTAAAATTGAACTGTTACCACTCAAACTAAAGGTAGCATGAGGCTCAGTTAAGACTGAAGAAATTTTGTATTTATATGTATTTATAAGGCTTCAAAAAGACCTAGACCACCCTTTAAGGCCCTAAATAAAACCGTTTCCAGTTTTCCCAAGAGCTATGGATTTATTTTTCGTTATTCGCTGAGACTCCTTCAACTTGTCTGCAGCTTTTTAGCATTGTTCACTGCATTTATTATCCCCCAGTTCCTCCGCTAAGGGCGCCAATTGCGCTCAAACCGGAAAAAAATGGTACTAAAAAAGGTGGGAACCCCCCCATTTTGGGGGGGGCCCAAAGGCTGGGATGAATTTTTTTCCCCACCAGTAAATGTTTTTAAACTACTTGCAGCTGATGGAGATCCTCTGGTTTTTCAGCATACAGTGCATCCCTTTTATGAAAAGCAGTCATAAAAAGGGAAAACCTTTCCCCTTCGAGCAGTAATCTTTTGATTGATTTTTTTTAAACTTTGCAGTCCAAAATAAAACTCTTTAGAATACTAACCATATAAGAATATTTACTAAATATATCACTTCTCTATACTCTGTAGTCATTGTACATAAAACCAGTCATTACGAAAACACGCATCTAGGAGGCAAATTTAAAAAAAAAAGGGCCCTTTGGCTTAAAAATATAGTTTTTAGAAAACAGGGCTGTTATTTAAAAAATACAGGGCTTTTATTTGGAAAAAAAGGGCTGTTTTTTAAAATACAGGGCTTTTTTGAAAATACAGGGCTGTTATTTGAAAATCAGTGCTGTTATTTAAAATACAGGGCTGTTATTGGAAAATACAGGGTTGTTATTTGGAAATACAGTGCTGTTATTTAAAATACAGTGCTGTTTTTTAAAAATACAGGGCTGTTTTTTGGGAAAAAAAACAGGGCTGTTTTTTGAAAATACAGGGCTGTTATTTGGAAATACAGTGCTGTTATTTAAAATACAGTGCTGTTATTTAAAATACAGGGCTGTTATTTGAAAATACAGGGCTGTTATTTGAAAATACAGGGCTGTTATTTAAAATACAGGGCTGTTATTTGAAAATACAGGGCTGGTATTTAAAATACAGGGCTGTTATTTGGAAATACAGGGCTGTTATTTAAAAATACGGGGTTTATTTGAAAATACAGGGCTGTTTTTTAAAAAATACGGGGCTGTTATTTGGAAAAACAGTGCTGTTATTTAAAAAATACAGGGCTGTTATTTGAAAATACAGGACTTTTTTGGGGAAAGGGGGACTGTTGTTGGGAAAAAAGGGACTGTTGCGGGGAAGAAATTATTAACACTTATACCTTAATAATTTAAAAGAAGGGTTCTGTAGCCATGGTTTAAACAAGGTTGATAAGGATGTTAAACGTAGAATAATTAAAAGTTTCCCAATAGTATTCGTAAAAAATATTTGGTTTTAAAAGGGGGAATTGGGTGGGGCAAGCCGGGGTGCAATTTGAAGAATATCAGAACCCCAGTGATCAGCGACCAGAAAAGAAGGGGAGTTTGCAAGCAAAATCCAAACATTCTTCAACTTCTTACGAACTTTCCCGGCAATGTAAAAAGACTATATGATTCTTTAAAGCTGGCCGGTTATGAAAATCTTTTACATTGGAGAATCCCGTATAGACCTTTGGCAAAACTAATATCCCAGTCGATACAGTATGGTAAACAATCTACACCATTTACACCCAAGTCTGTAAAAAAGGGGGGGCAAAGTGAACAATATTCTTCGACAGTTTAAAAAAAAAAAACGATTTCCACTTAATTTTACTGATCCTGTTCAAAAACATGACGAGCTAGCTGCTCAAGAAGAGGAAGAAATAACGATAATTCAATTAATGTCGAGACACGAGAAGATAGTTCACCAATGGCTCAGGATATGAACGATGGTGAGGGGAAACTGATTTAAACAAAAACTATGTATGAACGTAACCCCGAAGAAAGTTACTTTGACGACATTCAGAGTCGATCCCCAAAAATAACCCTGTTCAAATGGATAGTATTACGGAAGAATCCTTTAGGGGAAAATCTAGATCAGTATGACCCGCTGAGAGAATATGTGAAAGGATTTATAACTGATACGGAAAACGAGTACGATCGGACATATTTAAAACATGATTTAGCCACCGATCATCTAACTTTTGGTGATTCTCGGCTTGAAATTTTAAAGGACCGGATAAATTTTTAAAGGAGAAAAAATTTCTGGAACTCCCGGGCTTTTGAACTTTTTTTTAAGACCAATCCATTAAAAAACAAATTGACCGCACTGGATGAGCGAGCATTCACAAAAAAAATTTTTTTGTAACAAATGCCCAAAAAAAGAAATTTCCCCATGAAAAAGGGAAAAACCTGCTGGAAATAAAGGGGTCAAATATATGTTTAAAAATTAAACCATTACTTGAACGTATAAAAGGGGGAAAATGCAAAAAAAGCAGAGAAAAAACGTGACAAGCTTCCCAAATTTCACGTGCACAACAGCCTCAAGGGGTTTGGCTTCCAATCGATAGTCAGTCTGGTTTCTTACCCGATTACAAAACATTTTCCAAAAAAATTGACTACGTTTACTGGGATGATCCAAATGGCTTGTGGATAGATTAAAATTGTTAATGGCAAGTAAGGTGGGTGGTAATAACTCTAATGAAAACGAGGTTTTTAAGTATTCTTGAAGAGTTAAGAAAGCTGATAACAAATTTAATAAACTGATTAGACATGGGGTCGTACCCTTAGCCCATGACTCTCGACAAATTCCCGGGCGTAATTTTAAAACATCCCTATCCCTCCCAGCAAAAAAAACTTAAAAGAGAAAAATGATTTGAAAGATATTCCTGAAAGGATTTGTATGGTTACATGAATATAATGTTGACTTGCGAAAAGGGTTCATCAAGGTATCTTTTTTTTAAATGGTTCAAAATTTTACTATTATATGTTTTTCCCATTAAGATTAAAAATAATTGAATAATGTTAACATTGACTCACCTGTAAAAACTTTTTTTAACAAAAAAAATATAAAGTACCAAGCAAATTTTCTGCAGCAAGAGTTAAAATTTCATGATAAAAAATTTCGTTTTTTGGAGATAAACTTAAATCACATACTAAAATATCTGTTGAGTTTGTAATTAAAAATCCCATTTTATAGGTTTGGTATATAAAATCATCTTTGTAATTTTAGGTTAAATATAGTTAGTAGAACGGGAGTATTGTAATTTTATGTAATGTTAGTAGCAAATTAAATGTAGCCTATTTTTGATTCACCCTTTTATATGTGGTTTAAAAAAAATTAATTTAATATATACAATGTGTTTTTTTATTCCAAAAAGGACTGGTATCCCCCAAAGGGGGGACCCTCCGGGGTTGGGTTTTGGGGCGATTGATAGGTGACAGCTGATAGGCACCATTATTTTAACATATCACGGGGCCCTTTTACAGTTGACAGGCGCCATTTTTTTAAAGCATTCGTAAAAAACCTTAAATTAGATCCCGTCTACGTAAGCAAATTTTTTTAAGTCACATGGTTTTGGGGATATGACCAGGTGACCGGGACAGTTGACAGGTGACAGCCGCCATTTTTTAGCGCATGCGTAAGACCCTAAGATACAACTCATCCACGTAAACTAAATTTCCTAAGTCCCTGGTTCGCGAAATATGACAGGTGTCTGCTGACATTTGACAGGTGACAGGCGCCATTTTTTTAGCGCTTGCGTAAGTCACGTGGTTCGCGAAATATGACAGTTGACAGGTGAAATTGACAGGTGACAGGCGCCATTTGACTTTGACAGATAGTAAAAAGGGACGCCCTCATAACGTCACACAAGATTCCTAATTAATGTATGACGTCAGAGAAATTAGCATAATGTGGAATTTGCCTGACCCGGGTCAGGGTGCACCAGAACATATCATCTAGAACTACAATATGTCAGCCATTTTAACAACTTAAATTTGTTGGGCAATTTTTGGGTCTATTTTAAGAAGAAAACTTCGTATGAACCTATGTCCTAAACATCCTAAGTTTTAAAATACAAGGTGGTAAAATTTTCAAAAATTAATCATTTATTATTATCAGTAATACTACTATAGATATTTTAATAAAATTTGGCATACATGTACTATGTTCCAAAAGGCTTTTTTTTGTGTATTACATTTTTTTTTTTCCAGTGGGTTCGTACAATTTATCCTTTTTGGCAAATTTTGGGGCGTCACTGATTTCTTTTAAAAAAAAAAATTTTTTTGTAATCCCCAATTTTTTATAAGCAAATTATCCCCGTTTTTTTTCATTCCGATGCACTTTTTTTGCGTACAAAAATAAAAACATTTTTTGCATGATCATAAATCATAACAATATTAGTAAACAATATCACCATGCAGAGAAATATCTAGTTTTAAATTTTTCCAGGTAAAAACCGTGCGTCGGACTAAAAAAATTATGAACAGTTTTGATCTCCTGATTTTTTTTACTCCCACGCACGGTTTTCTCCTAGAAAAATTAAATTAAGAAATTTCTCTGCATGGTGATATTGTTTACCTATATTGTTATGATTTATAATCATGCAGAAAAATGGTTTATATTTTTTTAAACGAAAACCGTCCATCGGATTGAAAAAAATCAAGTGATTAACTTTGCTTATAAATGATTGGGGATTAAAAAAATATTTTTTATTTTAAAAGAAATCAGTGTCGTACCATTAAAATCTGCCAAAATGGGCAGATCAAATTCCGTACGAACGGCACTGGTGAAAATAAGAAAAAATGTAGTATACTAAAAAAGGCCTCTTGATACATAGTACATGTATGCCAATTTTATTAAAATTTATTAAAATATCTATGATGGTTTTACTAATAAATGTTTTTTTTTTTTTTTGAAAATTTTACCACCATTTATCTTAAAACTTATGAGGTTAAGGACATAGGTTCATATGAAGTTTTCTTCTTAAAATGAACCAAAAATTGACCAACAACTTTAAGTTGTTAAAATGGCTGACTTATTATCGATGACCATTTTTTGCCTAAATTTTTACCCTCTTTACCCTTATCCGCCACCCCTTTTGTATTCACCTAGTTGTCAGCCCGCGCGAGAACATAATTAATGAACATGTTTTACGGGAGAAACTCCATATTACTGATGACGATGATTTTTCGGCTCCAGCTCTCCGTCTATCCAGTGCTCTTTTTGGGACAAACTTAAAATGGTAACATCAATATTTAAAAAAATTTCCATTTGTTTAAGAAATCCGGAGGAAAATCAAAAAAATTTCAATTTTAGAATAACCTTATGATTTTTTAGTTAAAAGAAATACTGACAACTCTTTTTTATACAAATGTGTTTTTTATGGATAAGTTTGGTTTTTTATGCTATTTATTTAAACCTAATAACTTGAAACCAGAGTAGGTTATGAAAAAAAGTAATATTCTAGAAACAAAACTATGTTGACATTGTAGCTGTAAAGACATTACGCAATATATTTTAACAAACAAATAGTAGAAAAAATGGAACACAAGAAAGTAAATTAAAAAACTTAGGAAATCAATTTTTTGCAAAGGCCTTCTTAATTCTTCGATCAACTTGTTGTCAGGTTATGAAGACTATTTTATAAATTTTATGTTTTAACACTACCCAAAAGAAAAAAATCAAAGTTTGGTAAAGTTAAGTCGCGTTAGCCATGGTTCGTCTTAGAAACCAAACAAAAATATAAATATTTGACGGAAGTCAATTTTGGGTTGTATCCATGGCTAACTATGGCTTATAGGAACAGATTTTAAATTCAAATAACTTGCAACTCGTTTATCTGAACATAGATAAGTTATATATATTTGAAAAGAGGAAGATTAGCAGAATTTGAATTTTCAATCATATACAGGGTGTTCCATTTAAAATAACGAAGTTGATAGTGATTTGTTAATTTTCCGATCATCATTTGTTTGTCTATCTTACACCATGAAAATCTTCATGAAAAATCCTGCAACTTTTATATAAACTATTTTTTTCTATCCATAAAAATAAAGATTTTAAAGGGGTGCGCAATTATACGGGAAAACCCTGTACATACAAATATCTATCTGCATTAAAAAAAAACAGCGATACGCCAGATTGTTTTGAAATAAAAGCAACTAACATTTATCCTTAAACGGCCTGGTTGACCAACAGGTCGTACCATGTGGGTATTTGTGGAGTTTCTAATGTCTGATATAATGTAGGTTGAGAATACTGCAACTTGTTATTAAACATTTATCTGACCAAATTCGTGACAAAATTCCAATCTTCTTACATCATAACCAGGTTGCAAAGGTTGAATAATAATAATAACATAAGAAATTTATTTATTGGACGTCATAATTCTTTGGGCCTTAGATTTACAAATTCCAGTTTAAATTTCTATTTTTCTGGCGAATGCGGATTTCTGTTCTCAAAATTTCAAACTAATTTTAAGAATAACATTTGAGTGTGTGCTTAAGACGACAAGACAGTTAGTATCTGATTTTATTTCGACTGCATTATGAGAGTTGCATAGCTGAATCTGACAGTTAAGTCTCACTCAAAAAAAAAAAAACACAAATAGTGCTAAACGAACCTAAAGAAGTTTAAGCTTAAGCAAAAGTTAAGCTACCACTATTCATCACAGGATATACCATTCTTACCTGATTATGGGCCAAGACAAATCCTAACACGCCTTTTTTTTTATTTCCCATGTTGTTACAAGTTTTTGATATCGGCTTCGTAAAAAACCGTATGTTTTTAGATAATACTCTAGTTGTCCTTAATTATTTAAGGACATATTCCGTCTTGCCGGATAGCAAACAAAATATAAATTTTGCGCCATGTTTTTTTTTATGACTTTTAATACAAACTGATATAGCAATTTTAAAAATGTCATTTTTACAAATAAATATATATAAAAACCCATTTTTTTAAATGTTTGTAACAACTAGAATGTCAACATAGTTTTATTTTTAGGATATTAGCTTTTGTTTCATAGCCTACCGTAATTTTAAGTAACAAAATTTCACTTAATTTCAGCATAGAGAACCAACATCATCCATGGGGTTTCCATTTTAAAAAAAGAAAATTTAGTATGCTGACTTTCTAAATTAAAATATACAGGGTGTTTTATAAAAAAAAGAGTTTGGGTCCGATTACTTTTTTCACCTGCCTCCGTCTACTTGTTCAGAAAACAGCATATTATTCAAAAATCATTATAAAGAAAATTTTGTAAAAAAAATGTTGTATATCTTTTAATTAAGAAAATATAGGGTCATTCTGAAATTGACCATTTTTATTTTCCCCTAAATCTCTTAAGCAAGCGAAAATTTTTAAATTTTGGTTTTACCTTTTTAAGATTATCCCAAAAAGAACAGGTGGCGCCTAAATTACTTTTTTGGTAGCACTAACAGTTACGGAGATACCCTATAGAAGTGTCGAAAATGGGAGACCCTGTACATGTGCTAAAAAAATTGTAGTACTTTTAATAGGGATTTACCTGTTATGAGAACATTTCAAGAAAATGTTAATACGGGATGTTGTTTTTTACAAAATCCTTTTTATCTGATTTTTTCAGTCCGAAGCTGGATTTTTTATCCTGTATTTCAAAGAAGCTTTTACAACTACATAAAACTCCAAAATTTAAAATTATTTGATTAGTTAGTAAGAAAAATACCGCTAATACCAATTTAAGTCCATTCATATGAAAACTCTGTATCTCTGTTAGTTACTAAGGGGTTACTAACAAATTTTTTAATAGGTGTTCTAAGCTGACCCTAATGTATATTGTCTCTGGTAGACGTATATACATCTTCTCACGAATCACTCTCTATAATAAAATACATCGTATCCATAAACTTATAAAATCTTCTTTATCAAGTAAGTTTTTAATGTTACAAGTCTAGTTTGGGAAAACCTTCCCCCTTAGTCCATGTTGGTTTAGATAAAACATTAAGTACTTTAACAGACGAGAAACAATTTTTTTCTTAAAATAAGCAATTAACCAACAATGTGTTAAATTTAACAAACAGGTCAAAATGAGAACTCTTGGCAATAGGGCACAACCTAAATGTTAACTATTTGTCAAAGAAAAACCTAATTCGGAATTTTGCGTTCAAAAACAATTAAACATAAAAACAATAATAATAATAATTACCTTGCACAGAATATGAAAAAAATAGGTTTGGCACTTTAACAAAGTCATTTTATATATATGTTTTTAAAAACAACCAGTAAAATAGATAGTTCAAATGACTAATAATGTAGATCTTCTTTAAATTGGTTTTTTAAAATGACTTATGCTTACTAAATTTTAGTGATAAATTCAGGTAGTATTACATCTAGACTAAATAAAATATTTGTTTTATTTTCCTAGAAAATTGCTGTCTTAATTTAATAAATATTGGTGAAACTATTTATTTACAATAATTTTATTACTTACTGCTGCCTATTATCCATCTATTCTTTTTAGAAACAAAAGAGTTAAATATATGTATACACTTATTCCTAAATTAACCTTCTTTCATAAGTTAATGGCGTGTTCAAACATGCGGTACAAAAAAAAAAACGGTTAGAGATCTTCTGTGGTATATGCCCGATTTGCTCCAATGACTCGTTTGAAATTCTTGCCAAACGCAGTCCAGGGCTTAAAATTAAACATATAATAATTTTACACGCACGCTAAAGTAAGTTTATTGTCAAGCACTTATAAGGTTTGGAGTAGCTTGAGAGAGTTTTTACAGTGTTCCCGTGATAAAAAGTATCAGGCACATTAATTGTAATTTTTTATTGTTAAAGTTTTTAGAGCAGACTATGCTTTACGACACTAAAAAATTTTCATTACTAGAAAGTTACTCAAATTATCCAACGCAACGTGCGTGAGAGAGAGAGAGAGAGAGAGAGAGAAAAATAGGAGTACAACATTTGTTTCTCGATCTACAAGCTGAGTAGTCGGTGGGAAAGTATACCTTTTCTCTCTCGCTCTACCTGCTGAGTAGTCGTCGGGGAATGGTATATACCACGCCAACCAATCAGCATACCAAGCGGGGTATATACTCCTAAAATAAGATTATAACTTTTCTCTCTTGTTCTACCTGCTGTACTCAGCGGGGAATGGTATATACTACGCCGACCAATAAGGATGCCGAGCGGGGTATATACGACTAAAATAGGAGTATAACTCTTCTCTCCCGCTCTACGTGCTGATTAGACGGCGGAAAATTTCATATACCACGTTGACCAATTAGCACGCCGAGCAGGATGTATATAAAAATTATACTCTTTTTTAGGAGAATATAGCCCGCCCAGTATGCTTATTTGTTAGCGTTGTATATACCATTCCCCGCCGACTACTCAGCACGTAGATCAAGACAGAAAAGTTGTACTTCTATTCTTCTTTCTCTCTTAAGCATATTGTAGCACGACCAAGTTGCAAGGCTGCTTCTAACAGTATATGCTCGAAGGTTGCGATGAATATTCTAACTAGCTTTCAAGTGATCAAAAAGGTCTGCTCTAAAAAGTTTAGGAATGAAAAATGGCAATGACTGTGCTTGGCACCTTTCATCATGGGAACACTGTAAAAACCCTCTTGAGCTACTCCAAACCCTTAAAATGCTAGAATGACTGGAAACTCACTCGTGAGTGCGTGTAAAATTTAATATATTTATATGCGCTGATTCTCAACTTAAGAACATCTTTAGATTGCAATGCAAAATTATCAGATTAAATCTTATATTTATATTATACCACAGCGGGTCTCTAATGGTTTTTTTATATATCTTTGGACACGCCATTAACTTAAGAAAAAAGGTTATAATTTTTTAGGAAGAAACGAAAACTTACCTGAAAATACATGATTTTTTTTTATTTTTTTGTTTAAAAAAATGGAAATTTAAGGCAGTAAGTAATAAACTGCTGAAAATAAATAGTTTTACTTTATCGAATAAACTAATACAGCAGTGTTCTAGCAAAGAAAAACAAATATTTTTTGTAGTTAGAGCTTATACTACCTGAATTTATTAATAAAATGTAATAATTATGGATTATGTTAAAGTACCTATTAAAAAAACAAATTTAAAGAAATTCTGCAGTATTGGTCATTTAAGATATCAATCATTTTAAAAAAAATATATAATAAATTACTTTGTTAGAGCAAAGCTATTTTTTTAATATTCTGTGCAAGGTTTATATATTTTTTTTATATTTTTCATTGATTCTTTAACAAAATTTAAAACTAAATTATTTATTGTCATCCAGTAGCCATGAAATGTGCTATGTTGTCAAGTTTTCTTCATTTTTTACTCTTATTTAAATTTAACCTATTAACATCATATACTTTAACAACGAGATTGTTACTTAGTTGCAAGTCTAATATACAGCTTACCCAATCACTTAGTCTAAGAGAAAATATACATCGAAAAAGTCTTTATATTTTGGTGTCCATGTTTCAAATCATAGTAGTGTTAATGCCAAAATCTCATTTGCATTTGAAAATAATAAATGTTAATTTAAAGAAATTGAATAAAATCAAAGAGCCTGTATAAAGTTATACATGAAAACACAAACTCCATCACAGATGATCCACAGCAGAATTTCTTTCATTTCCCTCACATAAATGAAATAAGCCGCATGGGTCTCTTGCTAAATTAACTAGTCTAGGAGGAATCGGCGCATAAGTACCGAAAAATATTTCACCTTAATTTTTTTAAACGATTCGCTTTAAATTACCCTATTGATGATATAAATGCATGTTGCCACCTGGTGCCATATTGTTTAAACCGAAATTGTTTAAAAAATTGCCAGAAATTATTATTTTTTAACCAGATAATTTTTTTTCATATTCTTTATTAAAATACAAAAAAAAATGTTCTATGGTTTTAACGATAAAGTTATTATTTTTGGTAATATGAATTTTTAAAAGTTCGAAAAATCTCAAATTTGGGTGTATATATATATTTTACAATAGTTAATAATATTCTTCATTGAGATATAAAAAAAAATATTGTTTATACCTGTTTTTTATTACGCGGGCTGACAAGTAAAATAAAGGTCCAATAACTTTTGTAAAATTGATTTCAGGAAAAAAACTTATAAAAACAAATTTTAGATAATTAAATTATTAATAACATTGCTTTAACAATTTTGATAAAGTTGCTAGTTTTTAAGACAAATGGTAAATAATGATTTAGGAAACAGAAGGGCCGATCCAGGGTATGAGTCAGAGAGACGGTGCGGCGTTAAGTAGCGTACTTGTAAGCGCGCTTAATAACAATTAAAAAACCTATATAAACAATAAAAAAAATTAATCTCAATCAAGTATATTAATTACTATTGTATAAAAAATAAATAAATATATTTTTTATGTTTTATTTTTTATCTTAATATATAATTTTCATGGGTCAAAAGTACCCAAATTTGAGGTTTTTGCGAACTCATAAAAATTTATATTTCCAAAAATAATAACTTTATCGTAAAAATCATAGGACCTTTTTTATTTGTGTTTAAATAAAGAATATGAAAAAAATTTGTCCGGTTAAAAAATAACAATTCCTTAAAATTGATTAAACAATTTCGGTTTAAACAATAGGGCACCAGGTGGCGCCATGACAACATGCATTATTTTCATCAGTAGAGCAATTTAAAGAGGATCGTTTAAAAAAATTGAGGTAAAATAGTTTTCGGTACTCATGCGCCGATTCCTCCTAGACTAAACATTGTACTCTTGACATATTCAAGATTAAGTTTGGGCTATTAGGCTCTTTAACAAAATACCTTTTTACGGTCTTCCTTCTCAGATTTGTCCTTGACTTCCTTCTTTACATAAAAAAAAACCTTTTTAGAATTTTTTTTTACCAAATAATCAGTTTTAAAAATTCTATTTTTGCATAATTTATAATTAGCTTGTTATAATTTATAAATATGTAAAACATTAACTTTACTTAAAACTTTTTAAAGCGGCTTTCCATTCCTAATTTTATTCTTTATTTTTTAAATTCAATTGCACTAATATATTAGGGGTTAAATATCCATATTTCAAAATGTTTTGGTATATATTTTTATTTATTGCTATATTTAAAAGGTTTTTCTATATTTAAAAATTTTAAAAAAAACAATCACAACATAATTTAATTTTTTAAAAAAAATTTTCCCCAAAAAAAAAATGTGTGTCTAGCTGTCTATACTATATTGTTTTAATTTCTTTTTGCAGAATCATGTTTAAATGTGAATTCTGCTTTTTTTAAAAGCATGGAGACTGTAGGTTACAATAAAATTTGGAAAGTAGGGAAACATTTTTAAAATTCCCCTAAAGGGACTTTTAATGTCATTTGAAAGAAAAACACTCAGCTCCTAAAATATCTGCTGCAGATGTTTCCCCTTCCACCCTAAAAAACCCAAATTGACCTGTAAGATGGTGAGTTAAAATGCAATTTTTTAAAATGTTTTAAAAAATTTTTAAAAGGTTAAAAAGCTTTTTTTTAATTTTTTATTTACAAAACCATCGACGTCTGCTATGCAACATTGCGGGGTATGTAACTTAAATCCCCCCAAAAACCCTAGATATCAAGGGCATTTTTTTTTCTGCACATAAAAAAAACCTGTGTCCCCCAAAAGGAAAAAAGATGTTAAATTATTTAAAAATTTTTCCCCTTTTAAAAAAAGGGGGAAGTACTTACAAACTGTCATCGGGGGGGGGACCTCCCTTAAAAAATTTTTAAAATTTTTTTTAAAAAAAAATTTTTTTTTAAATTTAGAAAAAGGAAATTTTTTAAAAAATTTTTTAACTTTTAAAAAATTTGGGGTATGAGCTGTTCAGATGATTCGTCCTGAAAGACGAAAAGAACGATGGTTTTTCAAGTCATTCAATATGTTTTTTTTAACTGGTTGGCGTATTAACGGACTTGGGGGGAAAAAAACCCCAAATTTTTTTTGCAATTCTTCAAAAGACAAGAGTTTGAAAAAAAAGAGGGGGGGTATGTTTTTTTATTATTTGAATATATTTTTTTTCCCCTGATTTCCCAAAAAATTTTTTAAAAAATCATTTAAACAATTTTTTCACAATAATTTTTTTTACAGGTTGGGCTTACAACTTTTCTATTTAAAAATTAGTATTAACAAGATCAACTCTATTAAGGCATTATTTTATCTACTGCTACCAAAGGAAAAAAATTGCTATAACCAACATTTAAAACGCAGACAAAAAATGTTTTATGTAGTTAGTCAAATCTATAAAGATGAAGCAAGCGTGAGCGTATTTTACATTACCAAAGTATGCTAAGGGGTTGGGGAATTTTTGGGGGTGTTGAATTTCCGTTAAAAAATTAATGATATACCCCAAAACTAAACGGCTTAATATTATTTTCATCCAAGTTTACGATAATGTTGGGAAAAATTTTTATTTTATATATTTTACCAAACCCCCAAAACACAGACAATTTTGGGGAAATTTAACACTATTGTTTAATGTCTAGACTGATCTCAAAAAAAAATTTTCGGGTCATCATTGTGGTATCAAGTTTTTCTGTGATGGTTGCTTAACTTATTTTTTTTTCTGGTCAAAAATTAAAAGCACATCAGAAACATAATTGCGGTCAGGTTTTAACTAAAGAACCAACGACTAACCTAAAGAAAAATAAATTTAGTAAGAAGGTCCCTAGAAATTTGCTCAAATTTACGAAATAAAAAAAAAAAAGTACCAATTGTTTTTTTTAAACTGTTTTTTAAAACCATTCTTGGAACAGATACAGAGCAAAATAAGTTGGATTTAGTAACAGGGGTTTCCGTAAAAACCCCACACACACACACACACACACACACACACACACACACACACACACAAACCCACCAATTTTTCCTATAGTAATTAAATGCTACTAAAAAATTTTGGGGGGGCAAAATGTGCATACAAAATTCGAAAATTTTTTAGAAGCTGTTTGCAAGTCAGTTTATAACCAATTCTTAAAGAACATTGTGCCAAAAAACTCCTTTTTAAAATTTTGGGGAAAAAAAGATCAAGGTTTGTGAGACGAAAAACTTTTAAAATGCTAAAAGTCATTTAAGGCCCCGGGAAAAAAAAAATGTTAAGGGGGTTTTTTTTCATTTAACGGGACATTTTCGAGATCGCTTTCTGTACCGTTCTACAAGATTTTCACCTTTATCCCCATTTTCTTTCCCCCTTCGGTTTTTATTAACACCTACTCCTCAAAAATTAGCTCTTGAGGAGATCATGATATCATAAAAAAAAAAATTTAATTTGAAAAATTAAAACGTGTGTACGTATTTTTTTTTGACTAATCCCAACAAGCATCCAAACCTATAACCAAAAAAAGTAGCATTGTTTTTTGCGTCTGTAGTAAAAAAAAAAAATTGTCTTTGCTCTATCTAATATTTCTTTAAAAAAACCCAATAGAACAGCACTTCTATCAAAAAATTTAAATACCTTTAAAAAATGGGTTTCCCCTTTTGTTTTTTTTGGGGGGATTCTTTCGTATTTTAACAAAAAAAATTTTTCCCCTTATAAACGAATTACTCATTTTTCTTTATAAACAATCCTTTCCTACGGCATAATTGCCCGATCAAAAACTTTTTAAATCACACTTCAGTAATAGCCAGATATTTCAAAAAAAAAACAAAACAAGTATCGTCACCCTAAAAAAAAACCCTTTTAAAAAAAAAAATCAAAAAAATTTATTTTTTTAAACAGAAAAACATAAACCTACCTATACTCCCCAAAAATTTTTCTTGGTTATTTTCTAGACCAAATTAATTATTACAAGAATGTTTAGACAGTGACAGTAAGATCTCAACCAAGTCATACTTAACCCTTTATTTAAACTTTTTTAAAATTTTTTAAAAAAATTTTTTAAAAAATTTTGGGTTTAATACATCAGACCGTTTGCTTAAAAAGCTTCTTCTCTAAATACCTATCTCATAGTTGAGGGGGTTTAGTTCTTAGAAAAAAAAAAAAAAAAAAAATTTTTTTTTAAAAATTTTCCCCCGCTTTTTAACTTATCCCCAACCTATTCCCAAAAAGGTCCTAATGCTCTGTAATCTTACTATAGACCTTTCTTTTTTTGATTGTTTGTATGCTAATAGAAAAATGTATGTCAAATCTTAAAGTGTTTGGAAAAACACAAAATTTTACATGACTGAAACGGATACCGCCACAAAAGTCTACAGTAGATATGTTCAATTACATTCATAGTTTTGCTGACTGTAGTATACTTCACTCTAATATTCAGTTTCAAGCGAGCGCATGTATCCTTAATTAATATTGGATTGAGGTCCCAAAAGACTTTTCATTTATAAGCGCCCAAATTCTGCGGAACAAAGAATCATTTACGCTTGTGGGCGGCTTTTTGACAAAACTTTGCTGGGGCATAAATTCATTACATTTTAAACCCCACCAGTTTCAAAACAGCCAAATTTCCTTTTTTCGACATGCGATATTTCTCCTATTCTTATCTGTATACTTTGTACCAAACCGATCCCAAAATACAACTAGATGTATCACCGGCCAATTTTTGTGTCTTCCTTTGTAATATACCGCAGACCCCTTGCTTTCCATATTTCAGTCCATAAGTCTTTAAAATGCTCTAAAATTTTGAAACTTTTTTCCCTTTAAAATTACATGCAAAAATGCACTCAGCATTTTGCTAAATTTTTTAGATTTTAAAATTGCACATTTAAAATTATTTTTAAATCTGCATTTTCCACAGTATTTTCCGCACCCCCCATAGTC
>JAHBCN010014023.1:0-23496 GCA_019359885.1 Listronotus oregonensis
TATATATATATATATATATATATATATATATATATATATATATATATGTGAGGGATCGGGCCAAATTTTAAATTGATTTACATTGCGATCAAATACTCCGCTTCTATGAAACGAAAAACTTAACGTGCTATTTAAATTTTTTTAGGGGGAAAAAGGGGAAAACAAACGCAATAAAACACCCCCCTTAAACACCATGGTCAAAAAAATTTTTGAAGGCCAAAAAATTAAAAAAATTAAAAGAAAAAATGGGGGGGGTTATGCTTTTTTTTTTTTTTTTTTTTAAATTTATTAGTAATTACCTTTTATGATGTTGGCTATATCCCAACTGCCCTATACTAGAAAAAAAAAAATTAAATGGACTTCCAAAAAAGAACTTAAAATTAAGAAATAATATTTTTTTTATATATGTTACAGGAAAAGTAGATTGTGAGGGAGATTTGATTCTTTCTTAGAAGAGTCAACTCTTACTAAAAGTACCAGTAAAAGTTAATTAGAAAAAAGGGTTAATTTAAAATAGAAGTTAACCCCATACCTGTTGGGTTTTTAAAAAGTTGTTCCCCGGAATGTTGCTACCATATTAAAAATTTTAAAAATTTTGTTAATAATTCCCCACATGGGGAAAATTTACCAATTTAAAAACCCTGGTTTTGGGGTGGTCATGGTTAGTTTTTGGTTATTAAAAGGGCTTTTTTTTTTCCTAAAAAAGACGTGATAAACCCTAAAAGTAGGAACAAAATGAACCCAAAAAATAAATGTCCTTTAAATAATAAATATTTCTTAATGAATATTTGTATTATAAAGGTTTATTTTTTTTTTTGTTTTTTTTTTTGTTAGTAGACCGTTTTTCCTTTCCACTTTTACCAATTTAAGGCAGTTGAGTATAGTTTCCCTAGGAATAGTCAACTCTGACTAGTGAATGTTAATCGAAATTTATCACTTTTCGCTTTTAATCAAGTAAGAGTCTACTTTACCTAGGCCAAGTTAACTCCTACTGGAGAATCCTGTAACATATACACTAAATTATATTAAAAAAAAAATATTTTATAATTTTAAGTATTTTTTTTTAAATTACCTTTTTATTTTGAAGTTGGTTAAAAATATAAATCGGAATCTAAACAAAGACTACCAAGGTAAACTACAAAAATTATATAATGGTAGTTTTTTCAGCCCGATAGTTCACAACCATAAAAAATATTGTAGTATTGATCATAAATATGAAGCTTTACCAAAAGGTAATAAAAACATCTTAAAAATCACTAGGAAATAACAATTTATTTATTTATTTAATTCCCAACCAACTATACAGTTTATTACAGGGAATATAACATTAAAAAATATATAACACTATATAACTCTAACAAGAACTCATTAATAAAACAGTCAAAATAATTTTAAATATTTTTTTAAATATATTTTACACAGTGATATTTTTTAATATATATAATAAAAATAATTATATTATATATATATATATATATATATATATATATATATATATATATATATATATATATATATATATATATATATATATATATATATATATATATATATGGATAATATCAAAATAATTATTTGGTTTGTACAAATTAATTGTTAGTTCAAGATATAGTAATTTATGAATACATTTTATAATTTTATTTTAAAGTCCTTTTAAAGGTGTTATTTTTTGAGTTTGCTGAACCCCATACGAATTAAATATTGTAATTTTAAGTGTACTAAATTATGATAAATATTTTTAAGCAATTTTAAGGGATATATAATCTTAAACAAAATTCCTATTAAAGGTGATAGATAATTTCGAAGATAGTCTATATTTTTTCTGTAACTTAAATTTTCATCAATATATAATCGTAAAAATTTTATACTCGTAGAATAATTTATTTTTTAATGATATATAATATAATCACACAAGACTTTCAACAAATTATTATTTAAAAACACAAAACATAAAATAAATGTTTCCAAATTTATAGTTGAGCCAGAATGTGTTACTTTATGATTTAGTAAAATATTTGTTATAAAAATCAGTTCTTTTCCTGAAATTGATTTCCATACACGTTTTTAAATCCTATCTTTAACCAAACACTATTCTTATACCCAATTAACAATTCCATAATATTAATATTGTAAACTTTTTTGTGACTTTTGTTTTTCCGAGAATTCATTTTCATCCTGAAAATGCGCCTTTTTACAGAATTATTTTAATTCTTTTGTGTCCAATGTTCCTAGTGGCCTGAGAAACAGTGTTTGTGTTCAAAGCATATTTTCCATTTTTCTCAACACTGTATTTTTAAGTATACTGCGGTCGCATCTATTCAACAGTCTTTCTAACTCTAAAATGACCACCTCGTACCCTATTATTCTCTTGGTTGGCAGTATTGTTTGATATTTAAAACTTTTACCACCAACACTTTCCCAAACTCCATTTAATAAATCATCTTTAATAACACGAAAAGCTCAATATGGCTAAATTAACTTTGAGGCAACTTCCTGATAGGGAGATTGTTCTGGATCTACCGGGTGACAACGAAATCACTACCCAGCCCTTTATTTTCTTGAATGAAAACGTATGGCTTTCAAATTTTAGGATGATATATTATATCATAAGATGCCGATTTTGGATAGTATAACATGTGTCTATCACTTCCGGTTTAACCGGAAACGACATCAACTTTGATTTTTTCAATTGAACACCCTGTATATTTTTCGGAATTTGGATTCTACGGATCATCTTTGATATAAAATCTATATTATATCCTATACCTATCTGCTTGTTTTTGAGAAAAGGGCGATTGAAGATGTCCAAACGAGCGCACATTATGCAGTTTTATGGGAAAACAAATAAATGTTATAAAAATTTATATGTTTAATTTGATTCTTCCTAAAGACCCTATCTGTGGGGGTCATAATAAAACTACTTCCGGCTTTACCGGAAGTGCTGCAAAAAATGACTTTTCTAATAATGTTACTTCAAAAATTTTAATGCAACACCCTGTATATTTTTTAAAATTTGGATTCTATGGCTTATTCCTAATATAAAATCTATATTATATCATATACCTATCTTTGGTAGTTTTGGAGAAAATTGACTGCATATTGTGCGGTCGTTTGAACATTTCAATCGCCCTTTTCTTAAAAACTTACAAAGATAGATATATGATATAATATAGATTTTATATCAATGATCCGTAGAATCCAAATTTCCCAAAATATACAGGGTGTTGCTTTTGAGTAACATTATTAGAAAAGTTAATTTTCGCAGTACCGGTAAAGCCGGAAGTAGTTATATGACCTCCACAGATAAAGTCTTCAGGAAAAATTTAATTAAACATAATAAATTTTTATAACATTTATTTGTTTTCCCATAAAACTGCATAATGTGCGGTAGTTTAGACATCTTTAATCGCCATTTTCTCAAAAACAAGCAGAGATAGGTATGGGATATAATATAGATTTTATATTAGAAATGATCTGTAGAATCTAAATTCTGAAAAATATACAGGGTGTTCGATTAAAAAAATCAAAAATTCGTTTCCGGTTAAACCGGAAGTGATAGACACATGCTATAATATCAGCATCTTATGATATAATATATCACTCATTTGCCATATGTTTCATTCAAAAAAGGGCGTATATTCTTTATCCAGTATTTTAAGTTTTATATCCAATCTTCTTTATGTTCTTTAAGTAGGTAGGTCCCCATTCAAAAAAAGCACTGAATGCTTTTTCTTCAACAGTGAAATTTATCAGGATTTTTATCTCTTTCAAGTCTGCTGCAGTGTGCACAAGCTTTTGGGCAATATTTTCTTGATAGAAAATCAGCATTCTTATGGTTTAGTCTTCTCCGATGTTTATTTTTAGAATCATAAAATAAGTTTACGTTTTACATTATCTATTACTAAGGCTAAAATACAAATAATACAGGGTGTTTCTTAATAACATGGTTTAAGGGGGTGATTCTTGGACCCATTTCAAGAAAAAAACTTTATATGAATGTATGTCCTAAATATCTTATCTTTTGAGGTACAGGGTGTTAAAATTTTAAGAAAAAAATATTTTTTTTGTCATTTTTATACCATTTTAAATATTTTTATAAAAATTGGTGTACGGGTACGTCTAGTACGAACGCTGTTGGAAATAAAAAAATGTTTCTTAGGTCAAAAAATGCTCTTTAATGCATATTAAAGAGCATTTTTAAATAAAAAAATGTTTCTTATAAAGAGCATTTTTTGACCTAACAGCGTCCGTACTAGACCCTGACTAGATATTTTTGAAGGAAAAAGTAGTACGCCACTGCTTTCTCTTCAAATAATTATTATTTTTGGAGTCCCCGGTCAATTTAAAACAAATTTGCTTACTTGATTTTTTTTCGTACGACTTACCGTTTTCCCATTAAAAAAAATAAATTCACTTATTTGCATCTTATTGGACCAATTACGAGAAAAAACGATTTATGCAACTTTGAACAATAATTTATTTAATAAGATAACTTTTAAACGTTAAAATTATAAAATTAAGGTAATCTACATACATTTCAGAATATTAACAAAAAATTACCCTGAACGGACAAAGTAATCAATTATTATATCAAGTGTTGGAAATGTTAAAATTTTAACACCCTGTATCTCAAAAGATAAGACGTTAAGGACATACATTCATATGAAGTTTTTTTCTTAAAATGGGTTCAAGAATCACCCCCTTAAATATTAGCATGTTATTAAGAAACACCTTGTATAAAGGTGATTTTAAAAAATATACTTTTGTCGCCTTGAAAGGTGTTTTTGTCCATAGCTTTACATTATTAAATAAGTTTACGTTTTATACTACCTATTACTTAGGCCAAAAATACAAATAGTATAAAGGTAATTTTAAAAAGTTATATTTTTGTCGCCTTGAAAGGTGTTTTCGTCCATAGCTTTACTGCTCGACATTCCAAAATTTAAATGGCTCTCTCCCTCAGTTATAAATCAAATTAAACCTTGCTAAACCAAATAGAAGGGTCATAAAGGGAGATCGGTCGAATTCAATCGTTTTTAAGTAATTATTTTTGTTTCTGTTTCTCCTTTTAATAGCAGAGATTTCCAGATATGCAGGAATTTTGCCCGGATACATTATTCTTTTAAAGATAAATTAGTCAAGGGATAAATGTTTATTTTTAACGACATAATACTGGTGAATAAAAATAAACCAATAAATCACAGATATTTGAATATTTTTTAAATGAACTTAATTAGGAATAAATCAAAAAAACAAATATGTCAAAAAAAGGGGATATAAAGTATCAACGGTATATCTAACTGGTACAGGAAAGTCTGTAGAGGCAAGAAAAAAATGGATACGCTAAAAAATAATACGAATACTCTACATAGAGGTTAACATAATAAAAATTTACATAAAAAACAACAAAAAGATTAAAATTATGCCTTTTACCACGCTTTTATTAGCATGACCTGTATGTATTTATGTAACGGAATCTTACAACTTAATTTTCACCAATTTTAGGAAGTCTGATTAACTTCAAAAATTTGTATAGGGGCAAGAACCGACTACAATACAATTATTTCATAACTTTGTTTTAATGTATCAACTAGGATCATCAGAATTAAAAAAAAATAAAATAAGACTTTTTAAAATGACAAAATTTGCGCATTCGCCAAGTCCAAAATAGCACAAAACGCTTTCTACAAGAATCCAGGCTACTAGCAACAATTATTTTTAAAGAAAGGCTTTTTCACTGACCTTCATGCTAGGTTATCTATGGGGTTTTCCATATGAAATTTTGTTATGATTCGTTGGCCATAATAGATTTATTGACAAATATAAGATACACTTAAAATAGAGGCTCTTTATTAAAATTACTTTTGATGTTGTTTTGGGACTAAAAAATAAGAAAATAATTTATAGTTTAAAAAACTAAAAAAACACGCTTTTATAGCAAACTTAACTAAAAAGTTAATAATAATTTTTAAGTATAAAGAGTTTGTGTAACAGTGATAGAAAGTCCAATAATCAGTTTCGACCAATTATTTTAAAATAAGATTAAAATAAAAATTAGTACAAAAAGTAACAAAATAATTCAATTATAGTAAAAAAGCGTTGAGTGTAATTTACTATATTTTCATAATAACTCTAATTTTGTAAATGGCAACCAATAAAATGATTCTTACATTTAATATCAAGCACCTTGCGCTTTTTAACTATAATTGAATTATTTTGGTAGTACCTTAAATTTTATTTTAGTCTTATTCCAAATTAATTGGTCTTGATAAATTACACAGGTCAACATTTGATCTACGTTGGGGTCGCTGATTACGGTAAGAGAGTCAGCCAACCTCCATCACGTCAGGTTCAAGATCATTTAAAGGTCAAGTGATGAAAAAACCATCGGAAAAATCTAAAAAAATTATGCATATGTTTTCGAGGACGCTGAATCCAAATCCGGCATGTATTTACACTTTGGATCTATCTATATGCAAAAATTTGTCCATATTTTTCCTATGCTTTTTTCTTCACTTGACCTTCAAATGACCTTGAACCTGACCCTATGAAGGCTAACTGATCTCAGATTCCGATTCACCGACCTCAAAAACATATGTACGAATTTTTTTAGATTTTGGAATCATACTTAACAATTTTATCCCAAAAACACTTCAAAATAACCTTAAAATGACCGTAATAAACGCCGTAAATAAGGGCCAAATTCGGATTTGGCGACCTTGAAAACATATGAATGAATTTTTCTGACAGATTTTTTCTTTACTTGACCTTTAAATAACCTTGAACCTGACTTGATGGAGGTTAACCGGCCCTCTTATCGTAATCAGTGACCCTAAAAACCTTAGTAGCACCTAACCGCTTTTGATCAAATGTTGACCTGTGTTATTGAACTTTCTATCATTGTAACACTAATAGCCCAGTAACTGAAGACCTGAAAGTACCCAAAGCTGTAAATAAATCTGTACAGTTTTCATTTGTGGCGCAATTCTTAGGTCTTCGCGGATGCTTTCGAGCGAGAAAGCGTTTATCACGATTCCGACGTGGGCACCCGCTGAAAATGGCCCCCGAAAGTCCCAAAAATGAGTTTCATGCAAATATCTGCCAAAATATGCAAATAAGAGAATTTTTATTCAGACAAAAAATGAAGATCACCTCGAAATCTACAAAAATGGTCCCTACCATTTTTTTCGGAACTCTAATATTTTTCGCAAAAACGGCTGTCGAAAAATCCTGATCATTCCACACTGGATAGATGTGGTAGTAGTAGTTTCTTACTAAAAAATGCAGATGGGCAAATAAATTTTTATCAAAACGCAAGAAAGATGGTAAAGGAAATTTTCTGGGATCATTGAACACTTGCTAAGGTCTCATTATAAAAAAGAAACGTTAATAACAAACCATTTTTCAGAAAATATCAATAAAATAATGAGATACTCTTAAAATATTGTGAAAGAAAAACTTTGACCACTATTTTTAATATTCTAGAAAAATCAGAATGGACCCAAACTCATTTGCAATGATAGGTACACGGGATTTCCCATTCCGATGAACTTTGAATGATTAAAAAATGTACATTATTGCCCGAGTAATGGAACAATTCGTCCGCCCGCTTATAAGTGAATCCATGAAGATAGCGACATTCTAGCGGTCAAAGTCACTTTCATCATTTATTTACCCAGAAAATCTTCTAACTTTCACTTTTAACCTCTATTTTAAACTGATGCTCTTTTGCAAATAGAAAGGAAAATGACATGGTTTCGTAATAGTACAGAATCCCACTGCTTGATTCTGCAGCTATCTGTTTTTTGATAAAATTAATTTAAACTGAATGTTGAGTGAGTATTCAATGGATTAGCGATACGTGAAATTAATTTTTGTATAATTAATTTGCTGATACAAATTGCAACTATATGTTTTTTTAATCAATTTTACGTCGTTTTAAAGGAAATGATGTGAAATAGTTGCCAGCTCTCAGTCAGCCGCAACGTTAGGGTTGCCAGGTGTAAACAGGTATATTATTGTTAATTATTTACAGTCATCTGTTTTTTTCAAAAATTTTAATACAAAATTAAAGTTTTATATTTCCTGTTTACGATAATCCATGATTGCCAGTGAAAAAATGGCCGCAAACAGAGGTTGCCATGCCTTCAATAAACTTTTCTTGTTACAGGTAAGTGTTAGCGCAAATTGACGTTAAATTGATTAAAAAAACATAAAGTTGCAATTTATATCAGCAAATTAATTATTAAAAAATTAATTACAGGTAATTGCGGCTAATTTTTTTATAGGCAACCTATCGCTAATCCATTAAATACTCACTCAACATTCATTTAAAATTAATTTCATTAAAAAACAGATAGCTGCAGAATCGAGCAAAGGAATTTTAGACTATAAAGTTATTGTCCGTGCTTGTACCAAGTTAGGTTGCATCGAATTCATTAAACATCCCTTTACAAACTTGTTTCACAAATAACTATTTACACTGTTTACCGGAGCAACTAACAACTCACAATATTAATTAATATATTCCAGTAACTCATTAACACACCCCGATAATCCTTGTTAGAACAACTCGTAGCCACTTGGAGTTACTGCAGCGTTGACCTTTAGACATACCGTCCCGTTTCCGTGTTAACAAAATAATTTACATATGTTGGATAAACGTGCTTCGCCTGCTTTAATGCATTAAAATGCTGTTGGTCAGACCGGGCCTTTTTGAGGATTTAAGGCTTAGCTTCTAGTTGTAAATTAATTATTTTCCACCGGTGCCATAAGTTGTTTTTGCTTTTTAATGATATAATTGTAGAGAATGGAGAGGTAATGGAAATGCAGATATACTGTTGCTGTGTTAAATTACATTTAAGGATTAAAAAAATTACCTTCTATGCGGATACCAAATAATTTATACAACTAAAATAAGTTTATGCTTTTGCCATAAATTTACCATTGGTGTAACCAATTAAACCTTAAAACTATATTGCTTTAATAAATTTTATATATATTTTGCCACAGAAGCAATATATAATGGGTAAAAAATGTTCCTTTTTAATAATAATCATATAATAACATAAAAAAACTGTTTTTTAGTGATGTCATGTGACTAGAGAGCTTCTATTAAGTAATCCACATACGTATATATAGAGTTGGCGGGCATACATTGTTTATATTTATATATATTCTTTTAAGAATTTTTAGAATATATAAAAGATACAATGTATAATTTGTTTGATGTATTTATTTTATTTATTTTTTTAAATACCATGTAAAGTAATATTACCAATTTTGCATGAAAAAGACACCCAAAAGGGAAGTAATCGGCTTTTCACTTTTTGAAATCTCACCTAGCTAGGCTTGTTGAAAGTAAAAAGATGTGCTTTTTACTGTTTTTTTATGTGGGAGCTTTAGAAAGTGTTTTAATAAATCTTGAAGATTTTTAGTTTTTTTTCTAATATCTCAACCGATTTTGTAATTTTGCTTGCGCCAAATTAAAGGTTTTTGAAGCGTAATATATGTAATGTGTCTTTAGTAGATATATAGCTTTATAAATTTATTCATAATTTTCAAAAAATTCAAAATCTTAACTTTTAATATTATTATTAGTTTTTTATTTTTCTAAAGAATAGAAGTTTTAAATAACTTTTGGATTAAAAAGTAAACAAGAAAAATAATTTAAAAAAAATTTAAATATTATCAAAAAGTAGAGGCAAAGGATCCCGCAATGTTCTTATGGAAAATTAGTTTCGGCCAATTGTTTTCAAAATTTGCATAGTGGTAGTTTTTAACATGCTGATCAAAAGTCCTTTTGATTACAAAACTCGAAAACTTCTCCAATCCCCCCACAAAAGTCTTTGGGGATTTTTCTGATGGAAAATGGGTTTCGACTAATTATTTTTAAGCTTTGCATAGTGATAATTCTCAGGATGCTGATCAAAAGTCTTCACGGACACAAAACCCGAAAACCCCCGTGCAAAGTTTAAAAACAATTGGCCTAAACCCACTTTTTATAGAAAATTACGGGATCCTTTAAAAAAAATGTGTCTTTACCAGTTCATCTTAAATCTTTGTAATCCAAAAGTTAACTTCTATTCCTTGGAAAAATTTTAAAATAATAAAATTAAAAGTTTTTTTCTAAAAAAATATTAGAAAATAATGAAAAAAAAAATAGATTTTGAATTTTTTGACCACCTATCACCCTTTCAAATGGAAAAAATGTATAAAGCTGGATCTACTAGAGACACATCACGTATATTTTTTTTATAATGACGTGGGTTAATAGGCTTTGTTAAAAAATATTAAAAATTTTGAAAGCCTAAAAAAATTTAATTTTTAGCCAAAATTAAAAAAAAATTGAGCTTCAACCGCGCTTCAAAGATCTTTGGCGCAAGCAAAATTTTTAGCAATCTTTTAATGCGGCTGAAATATTAGAATCTAACAAGCCTAGCCGGGTAAGATTTTAAAAAGTGAAAGGCTGATTACCCCCCCCTCCTTATGCGCCAAGGTCCTTTCTATTTTTTTTTTCAGTCTATAAGGACCTTAAGCCTTAAACTAATGTACCGTGGTTCTAATGCCATGATACCCGTAAATTACCAACTAAATAAAAATTAAAAAATTGAAATTAAATTAACTTTTAAAAGTTTCCTATTTTTTTGCAACTCAGTTAGTTAATAAAATAGTGTTTTTTAATTTTAAAATGCATGACAGACATTCCTTAAAAAATAAATAATTTTTAAGTGTTTATGTTGTGTTTTTAGCAACAAAACTTTTAATTATTTAAAATATATATTTTTTGGTACTGCTTTATAGATTTATTTAACAAGGAGTGGCAACTTAACGTACTTTAATTTTTATGTTGGTAGTTTAGAAATATCCTGAGATAACCAACATATAAAATGTGCTAGAGAGCAAAAATTATTTAAAATTATTGTAAAAATTAGACATTATTTGTCTAATATTTACAACTCCCTTAACATTGTGTGACTTTAGGTAAACACCAAAGTGTTATTTAATAACTAAGAAGATTAAACGAGCAACTTTTTCGGCAATAGGCATTCAGCTATAAAAATAAATTTAATAATTTTTTAAAAATGTCAATCCGTCACTAAAAATATATTTATAAATCATAAATCTTTGCATTTATGATAACCGTTCCGTTAAACTTTTTAAAAAGCAATTTCCTTATTTACTCCAAAGGTTTTATCAAATATTAGGAAAGTTTAATACAATTTTTCATTAAAAATTTATCCGAAATTGGATGTTCTCTATCGATCGAATTTTCTGCTTTTATATTATCCAATAAAGATATTTTTCTTGAGCGACGGAAAATATTTTCTACAAAAACATTCGTAAGACAGTAAGCCTGATTATTTTAAAGCAAAAAATCTAAATTAAATATTATTGAAAAAATTAGATTTGGCCTCGATTGAAAAAAGATGTATTTTATTTAAATAACATATATATTTTAACTTTTTTTTCAAATATATATTTTCTTATAATTTACTGCAAGGTAGTGCCATAACAACTTGAGAGAAGCTCAGTGTTTAAGATGTTCTTTGGGACTCTTAATATACTAGTTAATTTTTTAGTTTTTGATAATTTAGGCTACCATATAACACTAATTTTTAATTTTGCTTTTGTCTTAAATGTTCTGGTTAACATAAACCTTATACTTAGATTCAGTTTAAAGTAAATTTAGTTATGGCCGGTTGCACCAAAGTTATCTTAAGTATATCTTTACTAAAAACTCTTATATTAAGTACAGCTTAATTTTTTTTTGCTTTAACCATTAGATTTTTATTGCAACTTAACTAAGAGTACTTAGCATCTTCCTCTTTTCTGATTATTGGCCTTTACAAAGCGAATGGTCAGAGTAGATTGATAATAGATCTCTCCTCTTTTAGCTTGCGTATTATTTAATAATAGTAGTAGTCTTGCTTTACTTTTTCTTCATATTTATTCTTCTACATTTTCCTTGAAAATTGTCAAGTCAAGGCACTAAGTTAAAACTTTTAAAAAGGGGAAAAAGATCTAGGGCGCCTTACTATGAAGCCATAGAAAGAAAACAATTATCGTCAATAATTATGAGATACAATCACATAATTAAAAAAACAAAACTTTTATTGAATAATGTAAACGAATTTAAATATTCCTAATTTACAAGTAAATATTTAAAATTTAAAGGCTAATACATACAGCTCATCTTCGATTTGCTCAAGTAAAACCTGAGAACTGTTGGCTTCGTTAATTTGAATCTTTTGAAAAACGTAAGATTATCCATCACGTTAAAATGGTTTCCTTTAAAAATAACAGAACAATGTTTAAAAAGATAAAGAAGATAAAAATAAACCTGAAAAATGTCATAATTAGTTCAAATACATTGTTCGTAAATTCTTCTTGAAAATCTATTTAATATCGCATTTATAATATCAAAATTCAAACCATCATTGTTTAAAAACTTTGATTTTAACATAATTTTTGACAAACGAATTATTTGAAACAAGGTGCAAACGAAGAAGAAATATCCTAATCATAAAAATAAGGATGAATTTTAACTGGCGCCGCAAGAAATATTTAAAACTTAAGGGACAGTTAATGTTTAAGAACAACTTAAGTGACGCAAAAGTGTTGGTGCAACCGGCCATTAGTAGCCAGTAAAAAAAAATAATAGTCATCTTTCAAATGTCAGTATTTAAGTCACATATTTTGACCTAGCGTATGTCATATCTAATGTGTCTATAATTTCCAATGGAATCTAAATATGATACAATAAATATATAGGATTTCAATATGAAATAATCGAAAATGATATCATGCTCATATCTTTTACTTGGGATACCCTGTATACTTATGTTTTATGGTACAAAAAGGAAGTTAAAGCACTAAATAATAATAGAATCAGAAATAAAACATTGATATCGATATACGGTTCTAGCATTCGATTTGCATATATAAAAAATATAAGTGGTAACATTTATTGCATACACGCTTGTAGCAATAAGTAAGCCAGTACTAAAAAAAAAATTGTAAATATTTAAAAGTTTTGTTAATAAAAACACAACATGACCACCTAAATTTTTTTTCAAGAAATGCCTGTCATGCATTTTAAAATTAAGAAAATACTATTTAATTATCTGACTGCGCTGAAAAAAATGGAAACTTTTTAAAGATAATTTAATTTTATTGTTTTACTTTAACACTAGTTGGTAATTCACGGGAGCCATGGCATAGGGTGTTTGCTAAATTTGGCGCCACTTACCAAAAAACTATAAAATCATTCTGGATTGTACAGCTACTCTAAAAGATATTAGACTGTTCAATAGGCTGATTGTGACCTGAGTTTCAGACCATAAAGGCCACTTAGGAAATGAGGAGGCAGACAGACTAGCTAAAGGAAGGTAAAATAAGAAGATGCTAGGACCTGAACCATTTTACAGGATTTTTAGTAATCGGTTCAGGCGAAAAAGTACATGAAATGCTTTTGCGATGTTAACGTGAGACCTGCTGAAGCCGCAAAAAGTAGAAATAGGGATAGACTAGTGATTAGACTAAATAAGTTTATGAAAAAAAAAGTCTGACAAGGTATCTGTGCAATTCTATCAAAGAAAAAGAAACATCTAAGAATCTGTGGTGTCAGTGCGAGATGCTATGCTATGGAGGCTAAGGTTTCTAAAGCTCGGCGAGTAAAAGTAAAAACTGACAAGGGGCATAAATAAGCCCGTGTCATGTTTATAAAATCTACTTAAAAGCAGCATAGAAAGACCAAAAAGTAGGAGATGAGCAATGCGTTTAACTCCATTTAAAAATAGTATAATCTAGCGTTGAAATACAATGGTTAAAAGTGTAAGTTCCTATTTTTCTCAGCATGTTATTATTAAGTCTTTTTCTTAATTTCCTACTCTTGTACTTTGATATATTATCCATAATTTGTATTTTTTACCTTCAAGTTTATCAAAAATCAAAGGAAATGAAACCAAACTGAACGTCGGGTCCAAAACACAAAAACTCTTCCTAATTTCCATCCACTAACGCAACACCAGCCAGTCGAAGATTCACAAACCTTTTTTCTTTTTTTTTTAAGTATATAACAACAAATTTAACTAGGATTTTTTTCTTGTTTTAATGACTGCCTGGAACAAAAAAATATAAAAAATTATATAATATAGAATAAAAAAAAACAGTCAAATTCATATTAAGCACCAATAGTACGTACAAATCGTCTATTGTAACATCTTTTAAAAATAAAAAGTTAAAAATCTGCCAAATAAAGTTAAAAACGAAGATAAAAGGTTTAGAAATATTCTTTACTATTCAAAAAATATCCTTATTGGATAATTTAAAAAGGGAAAATTGATCGCTATACTTAGAGCGTAAGCCAGCAATAAAGAATAGAATCATTCAAGCAAAAGATAAAAATCTAATCTGAAATTATCCTTTAATACTCTTTCTGATAAAACTATGAATACTCTTGGAAATATGAAACATTTTCTTCATTATGTCGCATTTACTTTTAGTTTATTTAAGGAGATATTGAAAAATGTTTTATCACTGTCGGGAACTATTGACAATTTAATTCAAAAGTGCTTATAATAATAAATTTATTTTTTAATTACAAATTTGTAATACTTATGCATTATTGAATTAACTATAACTATACTTAAAAAAAGGTTGACTAATAATTACACAAAAAAATGTTAAAACAAGTTATAAAAATTAACTTTTAAGAGCTTTAAATTACACAAAAAAAAAAATAAGATGGCGGTAAACCATCAAGGTTTTAGGCCAATTAAACTCGCTCTTTTGGTCTTTTAAGGTTATATTATAGATTTGGAAGGAAGGTTAGAAAAAAAGTTACGTCAATTCTATGGGTGGATTTTTATCATTTATTTTTAGATTTAGATATTTTATATATACATTTAAAAATTTATAATAATATATAGCTGATACAAACGGTATAGGAAATATTCCTATGTTAAGGGCTCCCACAGACCATCATTCTTTTTAACCTTCTTAATCGTCGATTGAGATTGCTCAGTCGGACGATTAAAACTTTTATTTCCCTACACTTAATTTAATTTTAAACCGTCTTAATCGCCGAAAGCTGCAGTCGTTGACCGAAAAATTGTAAATGAAGCGTGTTTATTTGTTACAAGAATGACAACTTAAAATTTTCTGCGCCACACACTTCGTTTTTAAATAAAGACGGACGAATCGACGATAAAGATTTCAAGCTCGGCCAGAAATTTTCACGACGGTGTTATGATCGGTTTTCGCCTACAAACTGGCAATGTTAATCGACGCTTTTGATCGCCACGATTAAAACTGCTTAAAAAGAACGAGGTCTGTGAGATGCTTTAAAGCTTATAACATAAAAGGAATTTTTTCCTAATCATCTTGACTTTAATATTTTGACAGTAATATACACGTTATTTGTCTAGCTAACCAATATAGTCTATTAACTGTCACTTTTAAAGGCGAAAAAATCGTAACAGCAATTTGATGATTAATTTTGATTCTTGTGTGGTCTAAATCCAAAAAAATTACGAATGTAATAAATTAGGGCTTTGTTTTTAGGAAAGAAGTAAATTTGTCATAATTTTTAAAATTTCAAATTATTTTAAACTAAAATGCATGGAGCGCTTTTTTGTAGATAATAGAATTTCTATCGTAACTTAAAAAGTTAAAAAAACTTTTCTGCGAAATAAATGCAAAAAAAACAATAAAAAAAATACAAAACTTAATTTTTTTAGCTTTTTACCCACAACTTTTTTCTGAAGCAAGATGTGTATAGATATTTATTCAGAGAAAATAAAGTAGATGTTAAAAACTTTAAAGTAGGCGTAGCTAGAAAGGTGTTTTTATTAAAATTTGATAGAAATATGATTTTCTGATTTTTACATCCTATCATTTCATCAATTTTTGCTGATTTTTTTTAGATCAAATTATGTTTATTTTTGGTAAAAAAAGTAATTTTATATTAAATAGTTTTTATTATCTTACTTAAAAAAAAATTGAGGAGAAGAATCTAAAGAAAAATGCATTTTTTTAAATTTGTTTTTTGCCTTTACTTTGCAACAATTTTTTTTATACTTGAGATAGTGTCTCCTCGATATTATTATTATATAATTTCTTACAAAAAAATGTTAATATATATATTTGCTAAAAATGCCCAGATTTGAAGATAATTTGCGTAATTTGGGAAAGGTGGGTTTTCTGAAGTGCCGATTACAAATCCAAAAAATTTTTTAGGGGGAAATTTTTAAAAACTAACTCTATTTCTCCTTCTTTATGTACGAAATTCTTGATTTTTACGCTTAATAGGAATACAACATTTTATAAACACCTTTTAAAAATTTGCTAAATATTTATTTTACACCTTTTTATCATTTAATTGCAAACCTTCACATTTAAACGCCGCAACCATGTATACACAAGGGATTTTATCAGCAAATATGGCTACGGCCTTTGAAATTAAAACCTTGCAATTTAATGGAAAAAAGGTGGAAATAAATAAAAAAACAGGATTTTAAAGGTGTTTATAAAATATTGTGTGCCACTTTAGTGTATGAATCATGAATTGTGTACAAAAAGAAAGGGAAACATAGTGAAAATGAGGTTGATTGATTGATTGATTGATAAACTAAATACACAAGTTGAGGTTTTGTCCGCCTCGACACTGCAGCCTACAGGGCTTGTTGTATCTCTTTGTATTTGTTTCAGTTAAGGTTTGACACCTTAGACAGGTGTAGTAGCCCTTTTACTGTTCTTTTCTGGTCTCCAGCCTCCTAGTGGTTAGTGTCCACCATGAGGTTTTGATTTGTTCTCCAGTATGTAAGTGCAGGGCACTCATATATTGTGAGAGGCTGTCTCTTCCTCTTCGTCACATGTCTGCAAATGGGTTCTTCTCTATAGATGCCCATAGTGTGCATATGTTTTCTTAGGGTGCAGTTCGAGTTTTACATCCTATCATATTCATCAATTTTTCCTATTTTTTTAGTAGTTCATTGTATTCTTTGAATAGTAATTTTATAATAAATAGATTTAGTTGATTTTCTTGGAATAGTGGTTTCCATTTTGACTGATGTTGTGTTTTGAATCCATCGATCTATTAGCCTCACAAACCCGAGGCTTTGTAGATTCAAAAACAGGTTCGGCCTGAAAAAACATTGCTACATGGAAAAAGCTGATTAAAAAGCAGGGAGTCTGCATTTTATTGCCACTTATTCGATTGTCCTGGCACCCAGGAAATGGAATAAGGAAAAGAGGTTAGGATTTAAAATAATGAATATCTTGAAAACGAAACGTCTTCGACTTTTTTTTTAGATTCGTGATCAGCGCCCAAAAAAACCCCCGTATACCAAAATTGGTTAAAATCGGAGTTATCGCAACTTTCTAGACAATGCAAGCATTAATTTAATAGTACTTTGTAACTCTTTTATATTTAACACCTAAAAACCATATTCAATTATAAAATTAATCTTTCCAATTTATTTTCTATTGCCCCTTATTTTTCTTATAGTCAATAGCCTAATAAATAAACATTAATATTTATGTATTTAAAACAAGTATACACGAGATAAAAACTATTTGCTATCACACCAATATATGTCGTGTTTTCCCAATTTATGCATCAAAACTTGCAGGAGCTGCAAGCGCTGATCTCAGGTGCTCAAATCTCGATTTACGACTAATTTGAAAACTTTTACAACTTACAAAAGTGGAGTAATGTTAATAAATATTCAGGCGTTTGCTGCAGATACTGCACTGCTAGCAGACCGAATAAAAGTTGCACAACTTATAATTTGTTGCTTATAAAGTAGTTTTTGACGGTTTTTTATAAGCCTATTGTAAAAATAACGGTAGAAATGTTTATGGTAAATTTTAGCAAGTTAATGTAACTTTTTTTTTCAAGTCATACTGGAACGATTTGACTAAGCATATTATAGTTATTTATGATGTAAGTGTTAAAAGTACAATTTTAAGGCACGAATGTGAAAGTTTGCTGAATAAGCGAAGCGAGTTCTGCAACTCACATAAGTGCCTTAAAACGTACTTTTAAAACAAATATTATACAACACTTTTTCTACAAAAGCAATTATGCAGTAAAAAATTATTTAAAAATTGAAATATATAGTTTTAGATAGCATCGTATATAAATATTATTGAAGTTGGCATTTATAAATGAATTCTAACAACCGTTGTTGATGCTGTGTATTTTTTTCTATAAGCGTGTTAAAAAATAAGTTTACTACACGCTTGTAGAAAATAGTATATTACATAACAAGTGGCGAGTTTTGCATTCACTTAAGTGCGCTAAAACCGTTTACCACTTGAGTTATGTATATCATTTTATCTACAACCGTCAGGTTTTTTTGTAATAATATTTTTTTTTTCGACGTTAATCTTAATTTTACACTAGCAATTGATTAAACTACCAGTTACCTCAATCGGTGTCAGCCATTGTCAAAATTACACCATCGCAAAAAAAGCTATGCAATCGGCAGTCGTAAATATAGGAAATGTAAGAGACTCGACTATTACGTTTAACTTTAAGGTATGTTATTTGTATGTTAGGTAATTTACGTGAAGAGGAATTATTGTTAAACGATATTCAAATAAACGATTTTTGAAAAGTCCTTAGTATAAATGATCTTACCGCACTAGTGCGGTAAAGTAACAGTTACCACACTATTGCGGTAAAGTGACACTTACCACACTAAAAATAGTGTTTGTAACATTAGTTACCGCACGGTTGTAGATAAAAATATTTAAATTATTGCTTAGATGTCATAAAGCCTTACTTTATTACTTGTTAAGTTTTGCAGTCCTTTAAATGGAGCAGTAAAAGGCTTAACTTTATCAAAACATCGTCCTGATAACGACGGTAATTATAATTTTTAATTTTAGTAACCGAAAATGTTGCGGTATTAGCCGCAATTATAAACTACTCACAACGAAAAAGGTGCCACTACTTCATAAGCTTATATACCAGATAGTTTGTAATTGAACGAAAATATTATTTTACGATCACAATGTATAGATTTCAGCCTTACTCGTATAGCCGTAAACAACATTTTTTTTGTGTTGTTATCCTCAGAAAAAATTTAAACATTTTAATGTTAAGAATTCCTTATCAGGACAGATTAAATTTGCGTCTCTTTTTATCAGTCTTAGTTTAAATTTTACAGTGAAAACATGAATATTGGTGTTCTAGGTAGAAGAATACGCCGTAGAGTGTAGCTAAATGAAATTGAAATAGCTAGGGCCGTAACGTTAATTCAGGAAGGTTATTCCAGATGAAAAGTCGCAGAAATGGCGACGACCAGGGGAGCGGTTATTTGGACTCAGCTGTGCAAGAAACTGTTCGGTTTGGCAAGGTCTATTATGGTATGTAGCTAGTATATGTTTAAATGGGCGCACCGACTTAAATGAGTTTTGCAGACGGTTCCTTAACGGCATAACGTTACTTTGAAGAAATTTTAACACCACACGTGATTCCTTTTGCGGATAATATGGGAGGGGAGATTTCATTTTACAACATGATATTGCTAGGCACACGTTGCTAAAGGGTAACAACAATTTTTTAAATGACGCAAAAATTGAAGTTATGGAATGGCCGGTAACAGTCAGATTCAAAACCCATCAAACATCTGTGGGATACATGGACGAAGGTTATTGGAGCGGCAGCCTATACAAACCATCCACCAACTTGAAGAAATTCTTATTCAAGAATGGGAACAACTACCCCAGGAGTTGATCAGAAACTTCATTGAAAGTATGCCCAGTCGTTGTGCTGAAGTTATCAGAGCCAGAGGAGGGCATACTCACTACTAAAAATAGTTTTAACATATTGCCTTATTTAAAGTTGAAAAAAATAAAATCAATATTTATTGACTTATTGCAATTTGATTTTTTTTCCTAAATAATACATCCGACAGCTTTAAGACATTTACAATTTTAACAGTAGTCTTTTACAAATAAAGGAGAAAACGATAACTTTTTCAAAAAACTATTACACAAAAAATGATTTAAATTTTTTCAAGTGGCTCCTTTTTCGTTTTGAGTAGTTTAGTTGGTTTTAAATGACAGATTAAAAATGCATTTTTGTGGCAAATTTTTGTAAAATTTGTATCAAAATTTTTAACAAAAATATCGTTTAAAAACTGTTGATAATTTTTAAAAAACATTAGATTCTGTCAACCAACAGCTGTGAATTAAAAAGCAGCTTCCAAGGACGGTAAAAACCAGAATATTTTGGTGATAACTTTTACATAAACCATATGATTAATAATGTAATAACCAAAATGAACTAAACCCACCACAAAACAGATGTTTAGTTATAATTAGTTCAACGCATAAGCTCGATTTATATATTTTTTAATTATGAGACATTTTAAATGTCAAATGGATATAAAAAAATTTTTTTTGCAAAATTGGGTTTAAATTTAAAAAAAATAAAGAACGTCAAATAAAAAATTCCATTAAAGAAACAATTTTATTAAACATATTGGAAATAAGTTTTAATAAAAAAAATAAAACCAAGGCCCTAACAAAAAAATAGAAACAAGGCAATTTTAAGCATTGGGCTTAAAAAAAATATGAAGATTTTATGTTCGCGGCAACAATCTTAAACCGGGGCCTTTGGGCCAAGGTTCAAGGGGCCCGAGGGTATAGATAAAGGCCGTGGTAAACAACTTTTTTCAAAAAACCTTTTTTAAGTTAAATTAAAAAAAAATCAAAAAAAAGGTTTGGTAAATAAAAAAAGGAAAAGGGATTATTGGGGGAAATTAAAACTAAAATTCATAAAAATAAGGATTTTCGTTTTCGGAAAAAATTCAAATTTTGGAAAATTTTTTAGATAATTTTCCCAAAGAAGTCTAAAGAATTCAGATAAAGAAAAAA
The DNA here is from genome assembly GCA_019359885.1 of Listronotus oregonensis. NCBI lineage: Eukaryota > Metazoa > Arthropoda > Insecta > Coleoptera > Curculionidae > Listronotus > Listronotus oregonensis. The sequence goes on from JAHBCN010014023.1 coordinate 20,896, forward strand.
TGTTTGGAGTTGGACAAAAAAATTTTTACAAGGGGGTCATTGGGGATTTCCGTTTTTTAAAATTGCTGTTGTAAATCATATTAATATACTAATTATATGTATCATTAATCGAACTTCACTTTAATTCCCTATGGACGAAATTTTAATGAAAAGAAGCAAAAAATTTTTAAAATTTGTTAAAATTTGAATTAGGCCACATAAAAAGCGGAATCCAAAGGAAATGTTACTTTGATATTTTCTTTTATTTCTTTTTAACCTGGGTATTAGAAAATTCTTTAACCCCCTAGAGTTTAATACCGTTAACTATGGTTTTAAAAAAACATGATATTTGGGGACACAAAACAAATTTTGATGAACTGATTTGGGTTTTTTTTTATCTTTCTGAATAAAAGGCTTGAAAAGCCAAGACGGGTTTTGTCCCGGTTTTTGAATAAGTCATTTTCCCCAGTTCCAATAACGTTATAAAAGCATCGAAAATGCAGATAAGCTTTCCCCGGTTTCCCCTTTTGGGCCGCAGTGCCATCACGAACTTAATACAAAAACTACTTTCTCTGAATTACCATCCTTAGGTCTGGCTATCAAGACGGTACCTGTTTTCAAAAATCCCAACGACCCCGGTGTTAACTGTAACTGTCTGCTTCCCGCGGGGCCCCCTTTTTGATCTTTTTTTTTTCATTCTTACTCATTCAGGGATTCAGGGGGCTAAAGAAAAAACCCCTTACCACCAAAAATTTTACATCAAATTAAAATTTTATAATATATACAAGCTTTGAAGTGAAACTTTTTTTATATCCTGCAATGACCTCCCGGGTGCCGTAAGCGACTGGGGGGCGCAATCGTTCCCGGAATGTGTTAGTCCCCTTTGACTCGTGCCTCAAGTCAAGCCTACAAATTACCTTTCTTTGGTTTGTATCCAAAAAAGGCTTCACCAAACTTAGATTTTCTATACTATTCGAAACGATTGGCCGATAGATTTTAAAAAACCCAAAAAAAAAAATTTAAAAAAAAACGTTATTTTTATTAAATAACTTTTAAAGGTTACCAACTAAAACCCAAAAAAAACAGTTCTTAACCTAAAAACGATTGATCGCCAACAAAAAAGTCAAAATTGTTTATCCGTTCAATAATATCGTTGTTGTAAAACTTTAAAAATTTTTTAAAACCAAAAACCCTTTTACCTTTTTTTTAAAAAATTTGGGGAAATTCGGGGGGTTCCCTTTACATCCCCAAAGTTCCTCCTGAAAATTAAAAGCATTGGACGTCCCCCCGAGACAGTATCGTATCATTATATCGATATTTTTGTTTTTTTTTTTAAATTTAGCCCTTTTTTTCTTTTAAAATTACTACGCGAAATTCAGGAGGGTTTTTTTTCTAAAAATACCCGTAAAAAATTTAAAAGGGATGGACGCTCCCGAAAACTGACCAAAAATTTTCATAATATTTTTTTGGGTTTTTTTTTTTTATTTGGCCATTCACTTTTTAAAAAATTTTGAGCAAAATTCAGACGGATGTCATAAAAAAATTTCCGTAAAATCGGCGTTAAAACAAGGGTTTATTGATATTTTTTTTTTTTTTTTTTTTAGACCACTTTACATCTTTCAAAATTGCAGAAGGTTTTTTATCATCAGAAAAATACCCGTAAAAATTAAAGGCATCGGACGCTCCCCCAAAAATGAAAAAATTTTTTAATATTTTTGGGTTTTTTTTTTTTTGGACCCTTTTCCTCTTTTAAAAGTTCTACAAAATTTAGACGGGGTTTTTTGTCCTAGAAAAACTTATTTGTAAATTCGAAATTAGCTAGAAGTTGCAGGAATTGCCTGTTGGGTCAACCATTTTACTAATTATTTTTTTTTAAAACCCTAAATTTATTTTAAAAAAGTTAATTTAAAATTTTTAAAAAACAGTATCTGCAGAACTTTTATCCCGTTCTTTTTTAGTAATATTTCAATTTTTATTACTTTTTGGACTAACTTTAAAAACTAAAAATTATTTTATTTATTATAATATTAAGATGATTGATACACTTTTTTAAAGTAACTTCGCCCTTCAGAATATTTGCTGCCCTAGCCCTAAGCCTTGAGTCTCCTAATGTAAATCCCTACTGTACTCATTGCTGTTTATTGGGTGATCTGAAAACGTCTTTAAATCAGGAAGTTTTTAAAATCTAATATGCTTTTATCATCTTGAACTAACTGATTAGGCAAAAGCTGATAGCCCTTTTGTGCCTGTTCAAGCAGTATAAAGTCATCCACTGATATTTTTACCGGTCTTGGGGGGGAAATTCGGGTGTCCCATTTTTGGGGTTTTTCGGGGTATCTATTTTCAACGTTATCGGGATCGGTTTTTGTGACGTGTGCTACTCTTTATACATTTATCTTTTTTTTTTCCCCGTTTTCTTTTTTGTATGTTTTGGACGCAGGCGAACAAAGGATCCGTACTCAAAAAAATTGCAAACACAAATATCTCAAGAAACGGTTGCCTTCTTTTTTTATATTTAAAACACAAACATATAATGATAAATAGAGATTTTCCCATTCATAAAGCTTACTTACCTTTAAAAAATAATTTCGAAGCTTCTTTGGAAATTTTTATTACTCTTTA
>JAHBCN010014024.1:0-23490 GCA_019359885.1 Listronotus oregonensis
GTGGCCCGGTAGGGAAAGCAAGCACTAGATGAATGGGGTTTGCGTGCGCAACTTGTTTACAATGGAACCGTTGGGAGTTAAAATTATCAACAAGATATTTATTATACTTTTAAATTTTAAAAGGAATTACAAATTTTAAAATCATGCAGAATGGTTAATTAAACACTTTTAACACTACTTTTGAAATTTTTTCATGAATTGAGAGCACTAATTTACATAAGTTTAATTAGGGCCATGTTTTGGACCATATTTAACACAAATTATTTTTTATCTCGAAAACCGATAGAGATAGGTATTGGGCAATATTAACAAAAAAGTATTATAATAAAAGGGCGAATATAAAAACTTGTTAATATAGGGGGTGTTCCATTTAAAAAATAAAGTTTCTAGGACTTTTTGATAGAAGCGGCAACGTCGCAATGCTGAAAATATTTTAGATCGATAGAACAGGTAGAAAATGTAAGATGCTAAATTTTCAGAAAAATTCTGCTTCCCGTTTTCCATAAACGTCTAACCTACCATCGACCGTGAATCACCTAAATGTATATATATATATATATATATATATATATATATATATATATATATATATATATATATATATATATATATATATATATATATATATATATATATATATATATATATATATATATATATATATAATATATATATATATATATATATATATATATATATATATATATATATATATATATATATATATATATATATATATATATATATATATACATTTAAACCTAAAAATAAAAAAATTAAATAACTAAATTAAAAATTTTTAATAAATATTTTATTATAAAAACAATATTAATTTAAAACATTTTTTACAATTTTTTTTTAATAAATTTTAATTAACAACTCTTTACGTATTCCCGGTCGGCATCTGCCAACCGTTCGCCAACTCGTTTCGCATTAATAGTATAAGTACCAATAAATTTTACTCATTAATACAGCACTATTTTCGTTAAAATATGTGTTTTAATTCGTTTTACATACGTTTTTTCTACGTCAAATCAATAATTATTTTTTTATCCTGGCTAGTTCTGATTATGAATAAAAAAACAACGAAGGGTGGGTAAATATGCAGTTAAAATTGATGAACTTAGTAATGTTTTAGTAAATATATAATTTTGTTCATAGCTTTTATTATATTATAGGAAAAGTAATTATTTATTTTTTTAAATATTTTTAAAATTTTTATACATTACTTTATGAAAAAAAGTTTTCTTACCACCATATCCTTCAAATAAACCAAATAAAAAAGTTCCCAAACAAAAATTCCAAATGGTCCGACACAAAGCAAGATATGTAGATGCCCAGAATGCATCGTGTTCATTTGTATAAAAGAGAATTATTATTCCTGGAATAACTATGAGGCTCCAGGCGACAAAAAATGTTAACCAAAATACAAAAGCCGGAAACTAAAAAAACCAAATAAAGTGTATAGTTTTTAGTTTTGTTGTAAAGATATTTAAATTAAAACAATGAAGGTCTTTAGATATTTAATAATTTTAAAACTCACAATGGCAGTTTTTAATTGATACAAAAAAAGTAAAAGGCTATAGGTCCATTTAAACCTATCCAACAGTCTAAAGCTTTACGTTCATTTTGAGCCTAGTGTGTGCTTTTATGAAATAACTGGTACAAACACAAATTATACCAGTTCCAGTTAACATTTTTAGGTTTCCTGATATGACTAATTCACACATGCAAATCCTGATTTAAACAACTTTTTTAACAAACCGAAGATAAACAGCTGCATTTTAATTTTTTAATATTGTTTTCTGATTACAATATTACTTTTCATTCTTTTTTTATGTTGTCTTTGTGTTGTCGAAGAAGCCAGGCTTTTCTATCTTTTTAAACGGTTTTGTTATTATTTCACTATTCCGACCTTAATTAGACTGTATTTTTGTGCACATTAAGCAAGCAAAAATTTATTAAAGGTCTTTATAACCTTGTCTTTGCTTTTAAGGGATTTAGTAATGCGAAACCTTTTCTATACCTATATAAAATATTAGGTACAACATGTGCCACATAAATATTTTTTATAATAATAGTTTTTAAGTAATATTATTAAATTACGTATGCATTTATCTACTTTGAAAGGATATAAATCATTGTGTACACAAATCTTTAACACCCGGTAACTACAAAACTGCTACCCAAAGCCATAAGTATTTTGTGTTTTTTCTTTATTCTAAAATGCATTCTACATTTTTAGTGAAGCCAGCAGAGAAAATAAATGGGAGCTACCCCCTCCGCCTCTCCGGAGAAGCTCATATCTCAAGTTCTTGACGTCAGAGTTATACGTAAGAGCATGACGTGTAATTATGACCCCTACTTCAACGTAAGGACATAAACGTATTTAGAGTATTCGCCAATAGTAAAGAGTACAATGACGTCAAATGCGCACAAACCGATATTCACCGAGGCAGTAACACGTGGGTCAGTGCAGTATGTTCTATCCGAACATCGGCATCGGTAGCGTGTTTATATTGATGTAAATATTACGAAACTAAAATTATTGCTTGTTTATCTTTGAACTTTTATGTGTGTTAGTGTGATTTATTAATTGTTGTGACTATTTCGTGAGTTTCTGTTCCGATGCGCCTTCTTCAATTTCATTTTATTTAGAAGTATATTTTACAGTAGATTCTTTGGTAATTGTTTACAAAACGATTTTCTGCTATTTTAACGCCGCCGCCACTGCCATTTAATATCGAAACCTGCTGCAAAGAAAGACGGAGAGACCACTCTCTCGGTTTATTCGCGCAGCCAACGATGACGTCAAAGTATTCTTTACTATTGACAATTACTTCTAATAATTCCAATTTTAATAGCAAACATTTAATAGTAAAATTTTGTACAATTTATAAAAAGGTATATTGATGAACCGTGCATGATGTAGGGAATAATAATAAATAAGTAAATTTTAGATTCGCTTTTTCTTAGAAATGGTAAATTTTAGGAAAAAAAGTGTAAAAACAATTTTTGTAGACAATTACATGGTCCGCAATTTTTGTCAAAACTATTTATATTATAAAACTAACCGTTTTGCCAAAAAATCTAAAGAACTCATTTTCGCGAGCTTTAACCTTGTATAAATTTTTTGGCACACATAGGATCGATGTGACTTTTCACAATTCCTAATTTTCGGGCTAACTTGACCGGATAAGTAATAGTATGTAGTAATATGTTAAGTACATTTGAAAATTTTGAGTGACCTTTATTAAAATTTTAATACAAACTTTACCTTTAATTTGTTGTCTGTTAATGTATGTATTCTTATAAAAAAATTATTTTTCTGTCGTGTCATAAAACTGTATTACAAGACTCATTTTTAATTATCGTGTTTAGATAAATTTTTATCCTTTCCTACCTTGATATTGAGGAGTCTACTTTGGGGTTTCTCATTATAACGTTTGTTAAAATAATAACCAAACGCAATTCCCAATATTGGTCCTGCCAAGTGTGGAATAAATCCACTTACATGGTATTTGAACACATCACTTTTCATAAATCTAGTTAAACCATAATATACCCTAAAAATAATATTTCAATTAAAACTATCTAGTAGAGATCGAACGCTATAAGAACAACACCGATACGTCACGTTCTCATATGGCAAACTGATATAAAACCTTGACGTATCGGTGTTGTTCTAACAGCGTTCGATCTCTATTTTAAGAATTCCAAAGTATTTTTAAAACGCTTAAATAATAATTTTGTTATATATTAAACTTTTTTATCGCATGAAGAAATAATACCGGTTTTTGCAGCATCCTTATGATATTCTAAGGACAAAAGTTTTTATGAACATTATCCTGTTAATGGTTTATTTCGAAGACACAGGAAGGTAAAAAACAGGGCTTTTTCAAAAATCTAGAATTGTTTAGGTGAGAACATCCATAATTCATAAAAAGTTAAATCTGGCAAATAGGGTAAATGTTGCAATAACTTTTACTTTAATTGAGGGTAATCCATAAACAAAATTACTTTTGCATCCTAAAAACGATGCGAACATCTTTTTGGCCGATTCCAGGTCTCAGCCTAAGTACAGGATTATGGTGAAAGACACAGGTTTCATCTATAGTAATAAATCCACGCACGAAATTATTTTTATTATTTTTAAAATGCGCCAAATGTTTTTAAAAAGTCGCAGTTGCCTAATTTACTTGCTTAAAGGGCCCTGGAGCATAAGGGAGGGTAATCGGCATTTTCACTTTTTGAAGTGTCACCCAGCTAGGCTTGTTGGGAATAAAAAGACGTGTTTTCCTGTTTTTTTTTATTTACGTGGCTGCTTCATAAAGTGTTTTATTGAGCCATGAAAAGTTTTGGTGTTTTTCCAATATCTCAGCCGCAAAAATTTTGTTTTTAGTTTTGCTTGCGCCAAATTAAAGTCTTTGGAGCGCGGATAAAGCACAATTTTTTGGCGGAAAAATTCATTTTTTTAGCTTTAAATTAAAAAAAAAAACAAATTACAAAACCTATTGACCCACGTCACGATAAAAAAATATATCCACGAATTTTTTAATATTCTTTGAAAGAGTGATGGAGGGTCAAAAAATTTAAAATCTATTTTCCTTCGCTTTTTTTTCGAAATTTTTTCTAAAAAAACTTTAAATTTTATTATTATTTTTAATTTTTCAGAAGAATAGAAGTTGTATATAACTTTTGGATTGAAAAGATGAACCGGTAAAGACGAATTTTTTTAAAGGACCCCGCAATTTTCTGTGAAGTATAGGTTTCTGCCAATTGTTTTCAAACTTTGCATATTTATAGTTTTTAACACGCTGATCAATAGTCTCCACGGATACAAAACCTGAAAACCCCCAACCCGCCAAAATCACCCTTAAAGGTCACTGGTTCTTACGGGTAATGAGTTTCGGCCAATCATTTTCAAACTTTGCATACTGATAGTTCTCAACACACTGATCCAAAGTCTCCATTGGCATAAAACCCAAAAATCCCCTTAACCTCCCAAAATCACCATTAAGGGTCACTGGGGATATTTCTTATGGAAAATGGATTTTAGCCAATTGTTTTCAAATTTTACAAAGTGATGGTTTTCAACACGCTGATTCAAAGTTTCAACAAGCTCAAAAGTGCATCATCCCCCAACCCACCAAAATCATCCTTAAGAGTCACTGTTTTTTCTTCATATAGAAAATGGGTTTTGGCCAATTGTTTTCAAACTTTCCATAGTGATGGTTTTTAACACGCTGATTAAAAGTCTCCACGGGCACAAAACCCTAAAATCCCCAACCCCCCAAAATCACCCTCAAAAGTCAATGGGGATTTTTCTTGCGGGAAATGAGTTTCAGCCAATAAAGTTCGAAATATGGAACTTAGAGATTTAAATATTCTTTTGCATATACTAGAGGTCTTAAGCCTTAAAATATTTTTTATATAAAAATCGTATTATTTGAGCACCCTTAGCAATTGTTTAAATTTAAAAAAAACACTTATATTCTCCATAGTGCTTCAATAATTTTCGGAAATTTTTCCGAAGAAACGTATTTAATGAATTTTTTCTAGAATAATGTGTGATTGGAAAAAAATTTATGGAATTTATTTAAAAAAAACAGGATATTTGATAAGAAAATATGATACCCAAAATTTATTTTAAAAAAATAATAAAAAATCTGAAGTGAGCCGTCAAAAAAAATCTTCTGATTAATTTTGTTCGCCTAGCTCCACAGAAGGAAAGAAATTTCAAAAGAATTTAAAAGTTGGTATGGTTAACTGTTAAGATTCAATTGTTTAATTGGCTTAAGGACAGGTGTAAAATTATACTGAATACATGATTTAAAAGTACTCGAAAAACCCTTCTTAGCTACCAACATACAAGCTATCAAAATTTACAGGCGTTTAAGGCGAATCTAGAAACAATAGCAAGTATTAACTTTTTACACCTAGCTGTAGTCTAAAGAGTAGGAGTCTAAAAAATTATGTACGAAACTACGTTTTTCTTCCTTAGCTATAGTTATTTTACAACAAACGTTATGCATTTTCCGATTTCCTCTTAATTCTATCTTGTAGAAAATGTTTTTTTGTTTGTTTGTTTGTTGTTTTTTCTCTTGTTTTAATTTTTTTATAATACCAAATCCCTACAAAGTTATGCTAAGTAAGCTGTGGTTATGCTATAAGCAATTAAAGTAGAAAAAATTCGTATTTTTTACTTTTTTTATTATAAATGCTTTTATAAAAGGTTTTTAGCAAGAACACGCTTGTCACCTCATACATCTATCCAAAAACAGATAAGGTTTGGTCTGAAGTCTGCTACATTCTATTCTTTGGTGAAAAACTTATAAAATCATTATTATTTTTGTATCGATTTGTTATCTATAAAGTAAAACTTTAGCTTTTATGTTTATTTTCTAAATATAATTTTATACAAATCTGAAATTGACATACAAACAAAAAATTATAAACATTCAGTATATTTCCAGTCTTTTTTTTTTTTGAGGAACGTATGTCAAGTTTCATAAAAATTAACGATAAGCTCGATAAATAAAGAATTATCAAAAGTACTTACTCAATTGGTAGAAGAACAAAACAGAAAAGATCATAGTGATAACTCTGAATAAATGTAGCAACTATTTGTAACGATATTGCTGCACCAATTATATAGTAAACATATTTTTCATATTTCTTTAACATCCATATAAAAAGAAGAGATAAAATAAAATATTGTGTACTAAGCGCCATATACCAAGATGTACCAACACACTAAAATATAAAGTTCTAATTAGTATATTTATTAGTTTTATAAACCTATTATACAAATTTCATTAGCTTACTTTTATAAAAAAAAATAATAATAAAAAAAGTCTGTCTCCTTTTTATTAAAAACATAGCTTACAAAAAAACGTATTAAGAATTTTTTTAATTGTTAAAATCCTAATACCATTTTAAAATATATTTTACATTGTAAGGTCACATTAAATACTGCGATAAATGTATTCTTATAAAATTTAACTTGAATGTATCTTCGGGTATAAAACTATGTACAACTTGCATTCTTATACAAGACATGCAGAATGCAAGGCAGGTATAGTGTAGATGTATTTATATAGGGTGATTTACAACTTAATATATTATATTTTTTATGTTGTTATCAAAATCGTAATAAAAATATATTTTTAGAGTTCTCTATAAAATGTTGAAATGTTTAAATCATTTTTTTGTCTTATTTTTGACCAAGAAATCCTTCATAAAGTGATGACTAATACTTATTTAAACACACTGTACGAAGTTTGTCCGGGAAATACGTATAAATAAGTGGGGGGGGGGCGAATGATGGCGTCGTGGAAGTGCTGCCAAGTCATGATACTATTACTAGAAGATAAACCCACTTGGCGATTTAATTTCGTACGACGTTGCGCATGACGTCACTCGATGACAAAAATTCTGCTTGTCGGTTGGGAAAGCAGTGTTTTAAAGCCTTTTTTTAACGTTTATTGTATTTTGGCATTACTTAATCCATCTAACATCTAAACAGAAATCGGAATGCCATATTAAAACTCGCTGTTTCTGAGGAAATTTGTCATCGAGTGACGTCAGGCGTGCGAGAGAGATAGGCTTATCTCATGCGCGTGGGTTTATCTTCTCGAGTAATAGTATCATGCTGCCAAGTAGCACTGCCGCTGCAGCCAATTCTCTTAACGCTCATTTCGAGTAAGAGCGCTCTACGTCTAAGTAGGAGTGTGCGGCTGCTTGTTGAAAGTTACCCTTTTTAACCTGCCATAGGCATGGAGCTCTCCCTGATTAAGAAACAGCGCATCAACATTAAGTTTCTGGCAAAGTTGGGCAAGAATGACCGTGAGATTTTTAAGTGTTTGAAACAAGTTTACAGAGACAATTCTCTAAATGAACCGTAAACAAGTGGTTAAAAAGGTTCCGGGAAAGCCGTGAAGACGTAAAAGGAGACCCTCGTCCAAGACGCCCGTCGACATCGAGTTCTAATAAAAATGTTGAACGAATTCGGGCTTGTGTTTTTAAAGACCGTAGATTGACAGCTGATGAGCTGTTAATTCCCAAAACAATCTTTTACGAAATTCTGACACTAAAACTTGAAATGAGAAAATTGTGACAATGCGCCCGCATACTCGTCGCTCGTTGTGCGTGAGTTTTTGGTCCGAAGCTCAATCACCGTGTCAGACCAACCGCCTTATTTACCCGATTTAGTCCCTTGTGACTTTTTCCTGTTCCCGAAATGCAAAATGGTGCTCCGGGGACGGCACTTGGGAGATGTGGAAGCCATCAAGGCAGAAACGACACGGCAACTGAACAGCATCACAACTGAAGACTTTCAATAATGTTATCAACAGTGGAAACGGCGTTGGCAGAAGTGCGTCTTGTCTCAGGGAGAGTACTTTGAAGAAGACCATATTGTAATACCTGAATAATTGTAAAATAAAGACATTATTCAACTTTAATACGTATTTTCCGAACAAACCTCGTATATGTTTTCTTATACAGTATATATCCTACCATGTGATCTTGATCAACCAAATTATTAATAAAAAGCAAATTGGTCCACCAATTTTTTCGACAATTTTTAAATTCGTTTCCCAATAGCATATTCCATACTGGTCCATTGCCCATATGTCTCAGCCAGGTTGCGTGAAATAAAAGGATAAAAACCAGAGAAGGCAATAGTCTAAAATATATAAAAAATAATAATTATATGAAAATATTAAGATATGCAGATAGACAAATAAGCACACGGAATATAACCTATACTTGAAATAAGCAAAGACAGTTATAGTTTTTACTATAGACACACAGAATAATGAATAAGTTTTTGGTAATAGATTGGACGCTCGCCTGCTGGGATTATACGAGTACGTACACACGCTGCTATATATACGAACACGGTTGCCAAAGCTATAACAATGGGAACAGTAAATTGGAATTATTTTTATAGAAAATCGGCTAAATTCGTTGCAATAATGATTATTTTAATTTATTTTGCTGTACAATAATAAAATTTCAATTATGTAACTTTTTACGAACGATTTTTATAAAGGTTCCAGTTAGCCTGCTAATTTTAGAATTGGAGTCCGACTTACTCTGGATAAAACATTTTCAGGCTGCTTAATCAAAAGATTTGTTTTGTGGCCCGCAAGAGCACAGGATCTTTTTTTTTTCTATAAAGATACAGTAATAATCTGGTCTACAGAATACCCCTAACCGCAGCAGCAAATATGAGGGAAAGACTAAGAGAAGACACATTATAATTTGTCATTTAGGAAAAATTGAGTTACGGTAGGAAAAATGTATTGCTTGCTGTAGAAGAAAGAAGTTGGGAGCACTTTCGATTCTTAAAACGCGAGAATCTTTTTGGACCTTGGGATAGTTATGGAAGATTAACGTCTAAGTACTAAAATACTGTGAGTGTCTTAAGAAAAATAATAAAACGTTTATTAACACGGGACGAATAGGCTTCTCCAGACATATTGTAAAGAGAAGCATAAAAGTGGCACTTTGTATTACTGAATTGGAATCTGCTGGGGAAGCTTTTACTAATTCATAAAAATCAAAAATCTGTAAAAAGTAGACAGAAAACGTACAATTTGACAATGGGCTTAAAGAAGAAAACGTTTGGAACAGTGGGATCAATAATATTGCACAGAGCTTTTCCTTATATAAAAAATTTAATATACTAATATAATAATAATATAAGAATATTAGGAATATCATAAGCTGGTTAGACGTCATTTCCCAGATATCAAAATAATTTTAAAGCAGGATCTGATTTGTAATACATACGAGTATATGTCATAGTAAAAGGTCGATATGCAGTATCTTCGCGGAATGACTGGTTTATCCTAGGTTTGACCAAAGCCTTCGGGCTAACCCCGAAATAAATTCCAATTTCGGCCTTTAACTAAAGTATTTTTAGTCAAACCTGGAAGTTCCTAACTTTTTAGTCAAACGTCGAAAGTAAAATAATTTGTTTCGGGCTTTGCCTAGTCCATTCTAGAAGCGACTGGCAGACTCGGTCAAATGTCGACTGTAACACGTTTAAATAGGTTTATACTTGCGGTTAGTTGTGGTTAGTTTTGGTTATTTGTGGTTAGTTGTAAGAGATCTGACGTATTGTGCAATTCTAAATGTCATAATACCATGTCTAAATAAAGACTTTTTTTATTTTAACTATGAAAATATAACAACAATAAACATTAAAATAAAAAAAATCGTTTTATTACATCCTATATTTAATAAACTTTCTAATACCTTGTTGAAGTTTGACTGGTCAAACACCGATTTCATTAAATTGAGTTTTGACGTTTGCCTGACCAAATAAGTCTCTCCTAGGTTTGACGAAAATTCTTTGGTCGGAGCCGAAAAGCTTCATTTGTTTGGGCTTTGACTAAGACTTTAAGTCAGACCAGAGGATTGACTAGTCAAACCTAGGAACGCCGGAGCTTCGAGGATTGACTATAACATATACAGATTAAAAGAATAATAAATATAAGAAGAATAATTTCTGACTTAAAATTTTTAAAACTGCTGTAGCTATAAACATAACATGTTTATACCAGTGAAAGCCATTCTCAAAAAAAGTATCTATGTTTTAATTTTTTAAAATTAGGATTCATTACGAGATTTAGGAAAGCACAGTTACTGAATTGAGTTTTTGTACGTATTTTTTAAGAATGGGAAATAAAGTCTTAATGCTGACAAGATGGTAGATAATGAACAATCCATAGTAGATTTGTTTGCAGATTTTTTTCAGACTGTTTACATTTCTGATGGTAACGTACAAGTGCCTGATTACATTATTGATAACAGGTGTGATGTTGCTTTAAAAAGTATAAATGTTTCTGATGTTTTTAATAAGACTGTGGCTCTGTCTAAAAATACAAATTGCGGTCCGGATGGAATTCCAGAATATGCACTGATCAATCTTGTATATAGTTTATGCGTTCCTTTATGTAATATTTTTAACAAGTCTCTGGCAGAGGGTGAGCTTCCAACTGCCTGGAAAGAGAGTTATGTTGTTCCAATTTATAAGACCGGGGATAGGGAGAATATTAGTAATTATAGAGGAGTTGCGAAACAATCAGCCATCCCAAAGCTTCTGGATTCATTAATTTACGACCAACTCGTTTGGTCCTGTAAAAGCTGTATAGTCAAAGAACAACATGGATTCGCTTTGGGACCGATCAACTACAACTAACTTGGTTGTGTTTGAGAACGAAATTTTGAATGCATTGGAAGAGGGGCATCAGATGGATGCTATCTACACGGATTTCTCCAAGGCGTTCGATAGAGTGAATCATCGGCTTCTTCTAGCGAAGCTGAGAGCAACTGGTTTTGTTGAGGTGTCCTTAAGATGGATCCAGAGCATGCTTATTGGACGCACTCAAAGGGTTAAGATTGGAGGGTCTGTTTCCAAATCGATAACGGTTACATCTGGAGTCTCCCAGGGAGGACACTGTGCCCCACTCCTTTTTAACTTGTTTGTCAATGACATAGGTCAGTATTTAAAGTCCTGCCACTTCCTTTTGTTTGCGGATGATATGAAGTTTTATAGAGTGGTTAGGTCTGAGTATGATGGTTCCCTACTGCAGATGGACCTTGACAGTTTTGTTCAATGGTCTAGGATTAACTACCTATTACTAAACACCAGTAAATGTAATTACATTAGTTTTTACAGAAATGGAACAAGAATCAGTATTCATTATCATATTGGGGGGCAGGAACTGTCACTTCTGTCTAGTGTCAGGGATCTTGGAGTAATTCTTGATGATAAGTTTACTTTTCGGAATCATTATTCCTTGGTTGTTTCTAAGGCATTGATGTTGATGGGCTTTATTTTCAGACTGGCCCGAGACTTGTCTTTGTCTTCCTTGAAAACTCTTTATTGCTCTCTAGTGAGATCCCGACTGGAGTATGCGTCCATTGTATGGTCCCCATATTATAACGTTCATATAGACAACATTGAGAGAGTACAGAAAAAGTTTATAAAGTTTTGTCAATTTCGATTTGCTCATCATGTACATAATGAATTATCTTTAAACACCTTAAGAGAAAGGAGAATAGTTAATAATCTCTTGTTTGTCTATAAATTGTTGAATGGATATATTGATTGTCCAGCATTGCTGGAGTAGATCTTTATAAAAGTGTCCGATCGCTTGTTGAGAAGGAATGACATCTTTGAAGTTAAATTTCATGCCACCAATTATGGAAAATATGGTCCTATGACCAGAACCTTAAAATACTTAAATGACCATCCATCTCTGGACCCTTTTGGGGGCTCACTAAATAGATTTAAGAAAAATATATTTGGGCTGTTCTAATTTATTAAAGGTTTTAATTGTTAATATTGTTTATATTTTATTATTGTGTTAATTTATGTTTGGTGATTGTTATAAGTATGATGTATCGATTTATGTTTAGAATTTACCCATTTGTAAGTTTGCTGAATGTTAACTCTTTTTAATTTTGTATTTTTGTAAAAAAAAAATTCTGTATTTGTTATTCTTCAATGGGGTTTCCCGTTTATTGATAAATAAATAAATAAATGCACAGTTCAGTTGTTTTAGTAATATGTTAACATAGTAGTATTCCAAAAATAGGTACCAAAGAACTCTCGCAGACCATCTTAGACAACTGAATTGTTGGTCTAGATAATACAGGGCGACATGCATTATGTGGCCTTGGAACGTACAGAGTATGATATAGTGACCGTAATTCAAATGACCAAAGGAATAAGTTACTGACATTTGGTGGCGATTAGGGTTAAAAATAAGAAAAATATCTAAACGATGTAAATTAGATCTAAAAACTCAAGAAAAGTAGTTGGATTCCCTAGGGACTTTAGTAAAAAAATGTTTTAGCGGGGAAAAAATGAAAAATGATATAAAAAAAAACGGTTAGTCACCATTCTAAACAAACCACGTATCCTAAATGTGTGTCTTAAAAGTAAATAAATTTTACTTTATATCCTACTTCTAACATAGGTGATATTAGAAGTAGGATATAAAGTAAAATGTATTTACTTTTAAGACACACATTTAGGATATGTGGTATGTTTAGAATGGTGACTAACCGTTTTTTTTATATCATTTTTCATTTTTTTACTAAAGTCCTTAGGGAATCCAACTACTTTTCTTAAGTTTTTAGAATGCAAAGTATGTTCAGATAAATCTTATTTAATATACTCTAAAGTGTATCCATTGTTTGCTCTATAATAAAGAATCTTACCTAAAAATTCTAGCTATAAAGATCCATAAAACCATTTTTATGCTTAATCTTTCTTTACCGTGCATATATTTAAAAAGATCTTTGGAAAGTAGAAAATCCGAAATAAAGAAAAATGTAGTTAAGCTTATATGGCCACTTCCAAACAATATTGACTCCATTTTCTCGTGCATCTAAAATTAAAAATATATTAAATATATAGGTTTCCTTAAGACACTATGTTAAATAATTTTAAGCAGTATAGAAGCGTGGAAAGTTGTAGATTTCGCGTATTCCGGAGGTAAAATACGCGATGACAGTAGCACAAACAACGCGAAGCGAAATTTAAGCAAGCCGTCAAGGGCGGGAAAGAAACTTTCCGCATGTGTTAGGAACAAAATTTTTCCTACGATCGATATAGTTCTTAAATAAACGTCAATTAGATTTGAGTTACATAATAAATATTCTGTAATTACAAAAATTATTAGGCTCCTTGCAAAAAATAAACGTATTTTACAAGTATTTCGACATAGTAAGTGTTTTAGACACAAAATTTACTAATTTAACAAATTTTGCGAAAAAGTTACTTTTCAGTACTAGTAGTCCTGAAAAGCAGTAAAACAGATAAATATTCCAAAAAGTGTTTATTTTAAACTATTTATAGATAACTTATATAAACATTAATAGTAAAACAAAAAACAAATTAACAATAAATATTAAAGTAAAACGTGCAATTGGTATTTTTAGCATACTGTAGATCTATTGCAGATGCCATATCTTGAAGAAATTATTTGGTGTTTAATTGAATTTGTTGTGTGCTTGATATTATCTGACCTCCCTTGGAACATTCTACCGAACGTTTTTTTTTTGAGTTGATTTTGATTTTGTGGTTGACTTATTGTAGTAGCAGAGCAACTGAGTATTACATTTTCCATTGTATCCATAGATATTTTTAAAGACGGTTTTAAAATATTCTTGGTAATTTTGCTTTTATTCGCTGGAGAATCTTCAACATAGGATTGGGCTACACTGGTTGACTTCCATCTTCTATGCCTTTTAATATTAGTGATATTGGTTCCAGAATTCGCCAACAAGGTTGCCGAGGACTTTCAAAAACAGTGGCATTTGTACATTTCTGGATTTTTAAAACCTAAAAATTTTGACGGTATTTTAACAAAGGGGGGGACCCCCAAACCCCTTTTATTGGTACTTTTTTTTTTTTTCATAAAATAGAAACAAGCGTTTGTTTGTGGTGTTCATAGGTCGCGCATCCACGTACTTTCTATACAGCTTTATGTAGCTAGGTTTGTCCTTATCTCGGTTCAAAACTACACATTTTTTCGGCTTGTTGGTTTTAGTAGAGGGATGGTTATTACCAGAATATCTTCTTTATCTTCAATGTCTTTGGTCGTCATGTTCATTAACTCCTCAGATCGACAAGCACCTGATATACCAAAAATTTGAGCTATTTTGATTATGAGATAGACGTTGACTGGAGCACTAAAAATAAAAATGTTCTACAAAAATTCTGCCCCAAAAATTTTTTTGGTTTTTTTTTTTTTGGTTGAGCTTATAATTTTTTTCTTATACCCCAAACCCTTTCCCCAATTTTTGGGAAAAAATTGGATTTTAAACCAACTGAAATCCTTTTTGTAATATTTTTACCCCAAAACACAAAAAAACCGGGGTTCCATTGTCTTTTTTTGTTTTTTAACCAACGCCTTGGTTACCCAAAAACCTTTTAAAAGGTAACTAAAACATTTTAAAAGCACGACCTTATATTATCCGTTACCACCGAAGCTTGACCGACTTAAGGTTTTCAGCAACGGCAGTCAAAAATTGGAATGCCCTACCAGGTTTGCAAATTTTTGATTGTTTGCAAATTAATTCTTTAAATTTTATTTTTTTCCAGTGGGTTTTTTACGAATCATTTTCTTCCGACCAAATTTTGTTTTGACCTGGTTCGGCAACTGTTTCGACGTTTCACCGTTCGTATGTTTTTGTGTTTTTAACTCTAATTTTAGTGGTTTTTGTTTCTCCAAAGATACTTCACCACATTCACAAGGAATTTGGTAAAATTCCTAAAATAAAATTGGCAAATTCCTTGTGAATGTGGTGAAGTATACATCGGGGAAACAAAAAGACCACTAGAAATTAGAGTTAAAGAACACAAAAAACATATGGAACTGAGTGGAAACGTCGAAATAGCCGAACCGCATGTCAAACACACCGTATACAATGGTCGGAAGCAAAAATGATTCAAGCCACTGGAAGGAAAGAAAATTTAAAGAACTGTAATAATTCCAAACAATCAAAATGTATTGGAAACCTAGTGTAGACATTCCGAATCTCTGCCGTTGCTGAATGACAAATCCTTCGGTGAACAACGGATAGTAAAAGGTCGTAGCTTTAAGAACAGTTTTAGTTATCACTTAAAAACGGTTGGAGATTCATCACTAACCGAAACGTTGTGTATCAATTAACAAATAAAGACAATGGAAGTCCAAGATTATAGTGTTATTGAAACCATAACATTGTCTAACACTTTTAAAAAAACGTTCTTTAGATTGTTCTGAAATGAGAGTACTATTTACTGCGTTGATAGCCTCTATGACGTCTTTTGAAAAACCTTCTCCTTCCAAATGTTCTTCTTCGCTATCCAATTTACCACAAAAACTTCAAAAAATTATAAAATTTAAATAAGGCTTCAGGTGTTAATTGTCAATGTTTGATTGTTTGGCAGTTGCTGAGACATAAAACAATATTAACCACCTGCTTCAGAACAAGGTGATGTGTATTTGACATTTTATTCTCAACCTGTACCTTATTATTGTAATACATATAGTGTCAAATTAAAACATTTTATATAAATGCTGTCACAATTCAAAAAATCGTCCGGTAAAGTAAAAATCTTGTGGTAAAGTAAAATCCTGCGAAAAAGTGATACTTTTTCGCACGATCGTAGGAAAAATATTTTTTACTATAGAAAAAAAAAAGGTTTATCTAAAAACACGGCACCCACAGTACCTAGTACTTGGGCTTAACACAAGTTCTAGTGGACTGTTCTAAAGAATAAAAGATATAAAACAATATTAGTTGACTTTTCATTTCAGACCAAATCTTTTTCAAAGCAATTAGAGAAATTTAAAAAAAATTTGATTGTTAGACAAAATGGTACAGTAAAGTATTTCTGATCGAATATAGAAGTATATCACGATACAATTTTAGTCAATTGGTAAAGCGTTTTAATATTTTAAAAATAGAAAGTACTTAGTTATCCCAAAGAGCAAACATTGGAGTAGTAAGGCAAAGGATAGTAGGTTTGGTAATGGTACTTTGGGAACTAATGCTTCCACGGACTTGAGTTACCTGAGTTACCAGGGTTAAATGGTAATATTTAGCAGGTGAGCCTTTCTAAGCCTGAGGCGGTACCACCCCACTTGGTCTTTAAAGGACTTGTGAAGTCTTTCAATCGTTTTGAGTTCTGGAGTGGGTGAGTCACGTTTTATTTCTTCCTCTTTCTTTTCCTTGCCTTTATCGTAACATTTAAAAATAATGATGATGCACACCGAAAGTAAGGTATTCGGAGGTAAAATACCGCTCCAGTCGGATTTCCGGGTAAGGGGTGCATTTGGGTAGCCACCATCGCACTCATTTACAAATATATGTGGACTTATCAATATAAACCATGTTTATCATTATCTTTAATCTTCCAAACCCCACATACTATTTCTTATCGAAATAAGCGTCAAAACCAAGCACCTCCTTTTCCAACGTTATGAACTCATTTCATTTTTTTTTCACCATAGCGGCGTATGTACTTACGTTCGCAACAAATTGGTTTTCTAAACTTAAATCAGGTAATACTCCCCTCATTCTGTGGCATCATATCGGCACGCACCGTGTGGCACTACCACTCCGCCGACTGGGATGTTCTGAGAGATTTCTTTGCCACCTACTCCCAAAAGATCCAAAGCAGATCTTCTTTCCTTTGTCTCACACAACTGGAACAAAAGTTTCTTGGTGAATTCCAAGTAGTTACTATTGACATATCCATGGGCCTGATGGGCTCGTTAACAAATCACCTTTCTATGGTCTTTCACCTACGCTTAGTTCTGGCTCTCCCGTTTCCTTTCTTATCAACGTATAGCAGTACTGTAGATATTTAATTCTTCTAGCTTTTATCAAATTAAAGCTGGGGTGCCCTGGCTTATTACTGGCACCAATCAGTGGCGGCTCCTCCATTGGGTCATTTGGTCAATGACCTCCCCATATTTTTGACTAATATTTCCGAACAAAAACATAATAATGATATAAATTAAAAAAACTATTTTTTTTTTCAATCTTTTAAATTTTCCTTTATTATTCTAAGCATATAAACTCGTTGATCCATTACTGGATTCCACAAGCTTCGCGCAGCGATCTTCAGATCGGTGGTTTCGTTTGTTGGCCAAAAACCGGGCTGCCTGCCTTCATTGACCGCATTGTTTTAAACGGAGCCGAGTCGAGTTTTCCGATCTAATTTACGGTTGAGCGATGCTGCTTTCTGAAACAGTGTAATCGCATGATCGGGTCAACAGCCGCGAAGAGGAAAATTACGCATTTTTTAAGATGTTTGTTTGTTATACGGTTATTATAGAACGGATTATATACGATTTTAGGAATTATTTTTTTGTTGGTGTATGTTTTTGTAATGTAAATTCGGAAACAGTGCATTTGTTGACAATTTTGTGTACGTTACCGATGACATCTGAAGACAGCGAGAGATGCTTCTCTACATTAAATAGAATAATCAATTTTTACACAACACAATGGGGAAAGGTAGACTCTCTGCGTTGGCCATGTTAAGTATTGAAAAGGCCTTTATAAATAATTACAATGAAGAAGTAATCAATCATTTTGCCAAAGACAGAAGGATTGAACTAAAATGTATGATTATTTAGGTAAAGTTAAGTAACCTTTTTTATTTTTTATCATATAAATATGCTTATTTTTAACCCATAAGTTGTCGTCATACCTCTGCATAGCGATGTTACTTACTGTTGGGTGTGATTTTTTTTTTTGAACATGTGTAATTTTTCTGTTTAAACACATGTCGATGCATATTATTTGTTATATTGTTATGTTTCTTAATAAATAGAAATATAATTCTTCAAACAAAATAATCTTGCTAAATCATTTATTTTTTAATTTTCTTTCTTGTTTTTTCTTTGCAGTAAACGTCTGTGTGAAATAAAATGCCTAAAATTGTTTTTTTAACTAAAAATCAGTTAATCATTTGAAATTTTAACTAATGACCTCCCCGAAAGATTGACCACGAGCCGCCACTGGCACCAACTCTGTTCTTTCTTCACACCAACGATCTCCTCTCTTCCACAATTAATCCTATTTGCTTTTGCTGACGATAGCACCTTCGACTCTAATATTCAATTTCTCAAGCCAGCCTCTAAGCCTGATTTGGAAAGCAAACCAGGGTAATTCAAATTTGTCTTTTACAAAACCTTAAACTAAACCCCAAAAATTCTATTCAGTTTAATGCCTTCCCAAAAAAAAATGCTTATCCGTTACATATAAGTGGTCAAGTTCTGCACAACAAAGAGGCATTCAATATTAATGGCGTTACTTTTGAGATTAATACTAACTAATATATTACATCCATAGCCTTAGCAGCTTCAAAAATGCCTGGATTCCTGTTTAGAGCCAGAAAGAAATATTCTCCTTTTTATCTGTTTACTCTGTATTTTTTTCCAATTAGGCCCTCTTCGGAGTGTTGTCATCTTGTCTAGGGAATGGCGTCTTCTAGCATTCTTTATTTAATTTAAAGAAGTGCTGTTTGTCGCAAAATTTTCATTTTTATTGTGTACCTTGTTCCACCCTGTAATATTTATGTTTTATATTTTTTTTTGTGGTGTTTTATATCTCACAATATAAAGGAATATGAAAGTAGTTTACTGTAAAAGAGTCTAACTAACTATTTCTTATTAACAGTTTAATTTAATTTTTGTTTGAAAAAACGTTAAATGAAAGGGTATTTTTAAATTGTATAAATCTATACCTTGTTAAAAAAAATACTAGGTAACCATGTAGCTTTTCTTAAAATTATTTAGTAAATAATAGAGTATGTTTTAATTTTTAAACGGAAAATGATGCAAATATACGTATAATGCACCTGTAAAACAAAGGCATTTTACCAGTTAAAAAAAACGAACTCTTTTTTAAAATTATTCGGAATGTTTTGTTAAATCTTAAGTGTCGAACAGTTTTAAGAATAGCGTATATAACCAGCCAATCCGCAAATTAATTATTGAAATTAACAAATACAATATACCTTACTACTTAAACGTCAGTTTATCTTTCTTTTTTTATCTATTTTTTTTAAATAAAAAACTTTTCAATTAATTATATAACAGGTCTTTCAACATTATTTAATATATCTTTTTATTACCCTGTTCATAAGAACCCTTTAAAATTAATTGTTAAATTAAAAAATTAACACTTTTTTAGAGGGTAATTTTTATTTCTAGCAATGCATGTGGGATTTTGCTGCTAAGTACGAGTATCCGCTTACTACCGGGTATGTATGTTCTCTAGTACAAGTTAAAAAAAATCAAAAAAGGTAACAAACGCTAGAAGTGCTTATCATTAGTTAAATATTTTTAGATTAATATGTTTTTACTCATAATATAGATATATATGATAAATAAACTTACTGTTTCAAAAAATCTTGTATTTAATGTTGGTACAGCAACAAACCCCATGATAGTATGACTAAACACCACCAATGCGGAATTGACGAATCTAAAAATACATGCAAGACTTGAAAAAATACAATCAAAATAAATGTATACTTGTTAAAAAATATTTATTTTATAAATTTTTATTATTTAAACCAATTACTTTCATTAAATACAAACTCTATCTAGTTAAAAAAAAACACAGGCAAAGTTTCTTACAATATTTTCACAATATTAAACTTTAACTTCAATTAATAACTATATTAAAATACCTTATTAAAATACCTTAATATGAAAGGGTATACAGGGTGCCACAGATTTGAGTGCATGCATGGGGATCTCGGAAACCGTAAGAGATACGAAATTGGTTGAATTATGATAAATCGGTGTGTAGTTATAGGCAACACATGTTACTTTTATGAGAACTATATCCGCGCTGTACCATCAACCGTCGTCGTCTCATCATTCGTCATTTTCGTTGTGGTTTGTGCCCTTAGCCCCTTAAAGTTTCGATTGTTTTGTTTGTATTATATTTTGTGGTTGGGGGAATTTTTTGGTTTTTTAAAAAAAATTTCTTATTTTAGTGATTAGTGTTTATCAAATTGTGATTATAATTTTGTGTCTATTGTTTGTTACTTATAATATCGTAAAAAAAGGGTAGAGGTTGTAGGGTTTTTTGTATTATATACCCCATTTTTTACTTTAGGTAAGTATTTTTATATTTAAATTAGGTGCTTCATGAGACGTAACGTTAGGTAACCAATAAATAATAATATATCAATTATGAAAAATGTAAAATAAAAATTTCATAGGAAACAGCAGTAAAAAAAGTAAGGCAATCTTAATATTTTTGATGATTTCCAAAATTTTTTTATTTCTGTGGATTATTAAAAAGAAATAAGGTTTATAATTAATAATTGGGTACTTTTATTTCATTTAATAATTTAGTACATTCTTTTCATTTAAATTTTAAATTATTAATTACTGGGCAGACCACCAAATTTTAATATTGTATACAGGTCACTCTGATTGAATAAAAAAAATAAAATTTTATGTTAAAGTTTTTTTTGTTTTTTTTTTTTTGTTTAAAAAAAATTAAATTTTTTTGGGTTTTTTAATCTTACATTATCAACTTTTTTAAAAACGAATACAGACACATAATATTTAAGGGATACTGTTACAATGGATACCTAGGTCCAAAGGTTACTAAACTTTTTAAACCCCCCTTTTTTATCTTATGAATGTTGTTATTAGTAAAAGTATACCTAAAAAGCAGTTAAAAAAATTTTCCTTTTTTTGTACAACCAGAATCTATCTTACCCCTTTCCTTTATCACAAAAAATTGGTAATAAGAATAAACTATCATACAATGTTTAAAATTTTTTTAAAAAAAACTTTTTTTTTTTAACAAAGATTTTTGGTAAAAATACAAAACTCCCAAAAATATTGACCATTTAAATAGAAGGCTGTAAAGTGGCGTCATTTATTCTTTCCATATTATATCAGATGATATAAAATTTAATATTAAACAATAATTTTAAATATTCCATAGTAGTATGGTTTAATAATCAAAAATTTTGTGCAAAACATTTAAAAAAAAACAGTGAATGTTTGAATTTGACATTTGATGATGTGAACTTTATAGATAGTAACAAAGAATTATGGAAGTCCGGTCCTGACCTCATTCATTGCGCAAACCGGGGGCCAACCCCCTATTCCTTATCATCTCATAAATGATAGATGATAGAAATAAAATAGATTATTAATTTAATAAAGGTTTTTTACTTTAAGATTTTAAATTTGATTTTAAAATAAAAATTAAATAAACCATTTTTTACTGTCACTTTATTTTATTAAATTTACGATATTAATTTTTAAATTCGACGTTTAAGATTTTCGGGCTTAACGTTATTTTATTTATAAGCAGACTTATTTATTAAGTTTTTTTTTCTTACTTATTATTTTTCATAAAAAGTGTGGAAAGCACTACGTGTCATAAATTGCTTTTAAAAACAAAAGGACTTTAATATATGTATTATTATTTGTATGTAAATATTTCCTTCTCAAGGATGATATTTCTGTTCTTCGAGAATTACTCCAATATTTCTATACTATCCTTCTTTTCTGATGAGAGTCCGCCAAGGATTACACTTAAGTACTTACGACCATGGTTATTTTAAGGAAAGTAAGAGAAAATTAACACTGTAGGTAGTAAGTTCTACAGTCTAAATAACCCTCGGGACTTCTTTACCGAACTGTAAAGAAATACATGAGACTGATAAATGTTTAAAATCAATACAAACATAAGTTACTAAACATCAGAAAAATCGTATTTAGAATTTTGTTCAAGGGGGCAGGGAAAGGAAAACTAATAATAGAGTAAAATTTACTTAGAAAAATAGAAATGTTTACAGTTATCTGGGTAAATGAAAAACAAATACAAATTTCCTCCTATGATTACCGAGGCCGTAAATTTAAGTATAAATTTAACATCTACAAATAAACTAATTATATTGTCCACACCCTGCAAGGCAGCTGCTACTAACTGGCTGTGCCCTTAAACATCAGATTTTTTAATGTGTGTCGACTTTCTTTAGCTGTATTACTAAAAATTTAAAAATTTCCTAAGAGTCTTTTGTACGTCAGTGCATTGTAGTCGTATATTATGAAAGTCTTTGAAGGGAGGAGGATAAAACCTTCTTTCGGCAAAGCCTGCATCTTGTGGAACCGTTATGTATGACAATTTCCTGCAAGTGTTTCTTTAGATGACAGTGTCAAAAGTCCTACTACTTGTCTTAACTTGGCCAATCCCACACTTCTGAAAAAAGTTTGTCTTTTCAATAATGGCCGGTTGCACTAAAATTACTCTAAAAATATTATAACTAGGAAATTCTTAAAATTTTGGGAAACTTAACTAAGAGTACTTTAAAAGGCGGCAACGTAGCATCTTCCTCCTCGTTAATAATTAGCTTTTACAATGCGAAAAATAAGAAAATATCCTCTTTTCCTAACGTGTGACATTTATCTTAAAAACTATCACGTCAAAGCATCTGCAAGAACTGTCAAAACTTATTTTTTATTTTGTGGACATAACAATGCAAAATTGGCAGTTGGTTTGAGTTTTTTTGTAGTTAAATTTAAAATTAAATGGAAAAGAAAATATTAAGCGCGCCTAACTTTACGCCATAGAAAGGGAACAATTGTTATCAATAATTATACATTTCATAACTGTCTTTCACTTAATATCATAAAATCTAAAATATATTTAAAATCTGTTTATTTTCGTTTAAGAATCTCACCCTAAACAACTGACTTTTTGAACCAGTTCAATATATTTTTTATTCAGGGATCATTTTTTAACAAAAATTAACAATAATTATAATAATTGTAAAGAACTAACCAGAACAATTTTATAACACAAGATCGAAAAAACCATGGAAATACTTCCTAATTTATTATTTTTTACGATGATCGTTCATTGATCTATAGTCTAAATCCCTACTATATAATAAAATTCTACCTCAATTTAAGATAT
>JAHBCN010014025.1:0-23294 GCA_019359885.1 Listronotus oregonensis
ATGGTTGATTGATTGATTGATAAAATAAATACACAAGTTGGGTTTTTTGTCCGCCTCGACACTACAGCCTACAGGGATTGTTGTATCTCTTGTTTTTTTTGTTTCATTAAAAAAGGGGGTTTGACACCTTAGACAGGTGTAGTAGCCCTTTTACTGTTCTTTTCGGTTTTTCCAGACTCCTGGTGGTTAGTGTCCACCATGAGGTTTTGATTTGTTCTCCAGTATGTAAGTGCAGGGCACTCATATATGATGTGAGAGGCTGTCTCTTCCTGCCTAATGGTTAATACCTGGCCCACCCCTGCCCTTATGAACAAATGGGTTTACCCAATAACAATAGGTAATAAAATCGTTAAAGGTTTATTGGGGTATGGTCCGTCAAAAGCCATAACGATATACTTTGAGACAGACTATAAATATATTTTATGACATTATAACAATTTTTAACACGCCGCTAAAATCGCTGGAGGGAAATGGTTTTATTTATCGTCGGGTTGTGTTCATATAAGATTGACATAAGCAAAAATACCATACTTAATGGTTGGGATCTTTTTTCTTTCGTCACTCTCAAATTTAAGTGGCCAAATTTAACAATTATAAAGTAATTATATTTGATATTTATAAGTTAAAAACAAACGTCTGAGTATCGCAGTAAGTATTCTTTTTGTAATTTATTAAATTGCCTAAATTGTTTCTTAAGATGGTATTCGAGTCTAGAAGCCCGGGCGGCATTGGTTATCATTTATTCATTTATATTTTAAAAATTCACAAAAAAAAATATTTTACAAAGTTACACTCTGCTGAAGTAGAAGTTGAAAAAGAGCGTGTCAATCTTGTCACGATTCCGTATTGGTATATTCTTTTACAGTACAAATGCTAATATGGCAGGACAAAATTTTTTTTTAAAAAATTTTAAAAAAAACGTAAGTTGTTTTCAGATATATTTTAAATTTTCCAAATTTTTTTAAAAAAGTAAAAATTTTTTTTTTTTTTTTTTTTTTTTGGGGTCTCTGCTATAGAGGACTATATAAAAAAAAACATGTTACTCAAGAAAAAAATGTCTATTAGAACTTGAGATTTTGTGAAAAATTTTAAAAAAAAATATTTTTTAGGAAAACGCGTTAAAATTTTTTAATTTGGGGAGTCTAACGGGGTAGAACAGTACCTATTACTTATATTTCTTTAATCACCGATTCTGGCTGCATATATCGGGCCTTCTTCTACCGAAAATTGAATTATAAGGAATTTTTTCCGAAAAACAAGCATTTCTTCCTTCTTTTGGATCACTTCAACTTTAGCTATAACTTTTAAAATAATTCGAATTACGAAAAAATTTTCTAAGGAGATATTCTTGAATATCTAAATATCGAAATATACAAAAAAACAATTTTTTTAACTTACTAAAATACCCCTTAACCGCCAAAAAACTCTAGATAAAATTAAAAAAATGTTCGAATACTTTTCAAGCAGCCAAAAAAAGTAATATCATTTAAAAAAATAGTTAATATTTGAAAATATACAGGCAGAGCAGTCGGTAATTAAATTAAAATAATTGAAAAATTGTATTTAATTACTTTCAGTAATTGAGTTGCTTTAATTCAATTCCTTTCCCCGGAAAAAAAGTTTTTTATTTGGATTATCAATTAATAGGATAATGTATCGTAATTGGAATTGATTTTTAAACCCCCAAGTAATTCAATTACTTAGAAAGTAATTGATTTTTTTATAAAGTAATTCATTACTTCAAAATTAATTTATTTACCTAATAAATAATTAAATTACAAAAAAAAATCAATTACCTTTCTTTATGGAAAAACTGCAGAGTTATGGCCAGCCAGAAAGAGCATCTTGAAACAGGCCGGCCGCTTTGAATCCGGAAAAACCGCCTCCCGCCGATTTGGTATTTTAGATTGTGCTTACCGCCCCCTTTTTTTACTTTTTTTGGGAAAACTGTTAATGTTTGGTAAAAATAATTTTTAATTTTAGAGTCCTTAATTTTGAACTTGACGAAAAAGCACTTTGAAAAGTGTGATATAGAAATGCCATTAGTATAAATATTTTATTTGTTTAGTGTATGTGTTTAATATATGTGGTAATTTAAATAAAGTAATTGCTAAAATATTCGATTACTTTAAGTTTTAATTGATAATTGAATTACATTTAACAAACACGCTAGTAATTGGTTATCGTAATTTACTGCTACTTAGAAGAGTAATTGGTAATTGTAATTAAATTACTTTTTAAAAAATTGTGACAGCTCTGTATAAAGGATGTCTTCTTTAAAAAGAGCCATGAAGTTGTTTTTTCCCTTAAACTAGTGCTAAATGTAATTAGTAAAGAAATCTGCTAAATTTCATATTATAGATACTTGGGTAACATAAAAATAAAAACTATTAGTGATTAGTATTTAAAGTATTATTGAATGGGTCACTAATCAAAAATCCACAAGTCATCATAGTTTTCTTTTAAAAAAAAACCCTCATGGCCCTCACCGCTAATATTAGGCAAACCGTCAAATTTGGGGAAAGGGAAAATTTAAGGAAATTTTTATATCGTTTTCGCGGTGACAAGCACAACTATCAATCAGCATAAACCACGCCAAATTACAGAATTCCGGATGCGGATCGTTCTTTGGGTTTTAGATGGCGCGCATCCAGATTCCAAGAGAGACAGTCGTTTTATATAACCCCTTTGGACTTCGAAACATCGTAACTTTGTTCAGGCCGGAATAACTATTTTATTCTTTAGAAAAAACTGTACTAACTATATAAAAGACTTTATAAAAATACAAAAATACTATTTATATTTGTCATTGGAAAATTTATAATCTAATATTTAAAACATAAAAAAAATAGTTGCTATGGAATTTTGAATATTGATATTTAAATAATTGGGTTTTTTTTCTTGATCTAATTGTCAACCTTTTTTTTTTAAACAACTAAAAAGTGCTATCTCACATAACCTCTAATGAAAGATAAAATAGTAATTTATATACAGGGTATCCCAAAAATTGGAGGAGACATATTTTTTGTTTTCAATTATAAAGGAAATTTACACGAAGCGCATTGATGAGGATTCGGACCCGCGTTGCCCAATGTATTGTTAAAAATTATTATAAAAAATATACCGTTTACTGGCAAATGGGATTTTGTTAAAATGTAAAAATATAAAAAGATCTTTAAAAATCGAACGGTTTGGTTAGTAACTGAAAAACAAAAAATGATCGAGAAAAAAATTGGTGGAAAAATGATCGTCACCAAAAAGTGCCCTGAGAATGTCATTTTAGAAAAAAAACATGTCAAATTTAAAAAAACAAATGAATCACAAAAAAAAAATAAAATTAACAATTTTTTTTTTTTTTTCTAATATCTCAAGAAAAAAAATTTTCAAGAGAAACAAAATAACTGCACAGTCATAATTAGCAAAAATTTGGGGATGTGGCTTCTATAGTAGCCATTAACCGAAAAAGGTTCAATGGCAAATTAATAGATTAAAATATTTGTTAGGCATTGGTTTTTATTGACTTATTTCTATTACGAAAATTTTATTTAACGAAGGTAATAAAAAAAATACAATAAACGTAATAAAAAAAACTGTAGGTATATAAAATTATTATTTGTGTTTGGGAAATTTATAATCAAATGTTAAAAACATTAAAAAAAAAAGTTGCTGTGGAATTTTGAATATTAATGATAAAATAATTCTGCTTTTTTAGCTAGATGTAATTGTCACCTTTTTTTTGTTAAAAGTGCTATCTTGTATAACCTTAAATATAAAATAAAAAAGTTAAACAAAAAAAATTTATATACAGGGTGTCCCAAAAATTTAAAAAAGACATATCTTTTTTCCCCAACATCATGCAAACACTTTAGATTTTTTGTGTTTTTATTGTTATGAATAAAAGAATTATTTACTTTAGGAAATCGCCATCTTATGTTGACACAATACATAACATAAATATTATTACCATATAACATACATATTACAATATTTTTTTTGTAAAAACAAATTTCCTTTTATTTAAAATTCCTTTAATGATTTATATCTTGTTAGCTTCTTCTAACCAAACATTTTCTTCATAAACAAGATTTCGCCGATAAAGTCCATATTTAAGCTGTAAGTTATATCGTTTTTCAGATTTAATAAACATTTTTTTGCGATTGTTTATTTAGGACTATTATTAACGTATACAAAATCATTTATTTTATTAATGGCCGTCATTAATGCATGATTTTCTAATAATCAACGATTATAGTGATGGTAACTAAATATACACTAAAAAATACCTCATTGATGTTTTAGAAAAAAAAACATTCCTTTAAAAATAAAAGTTTGAAATATCCCCCAATATTCATTTTCCAGTGTCAAAGTGGTGAAAAAAAAAATTAGTAACATTCTAAAGATTTTAAAACTGGCTATTAGCGAAACCATTGGTATCTAGGGTTTTTTTTGCAAAAAAAAAAAGCTTGAAATATGCCGAACGTTCATGAATTTCCTATTATCAAAGTGTTGGAAAAAAAATCTTATTTTAAAAAATACTTTAAAACAATTAGCAAAACCTTGGAAAAACCATTGCGGACTGAATGAATTTACCTTCTTTATTAGTTAAAAAGAACACCGATTTTTGTCAGTACGCACTGGTTTTACCGAGGGTTTTTTTATTTTCTGTCCCCAAATCAAATGATAAAATATGACTCAACTCTTAGTTTGTCATTCAGCCGTAGTTTTAATATGTGTAAATAAAAGTATATCAAATAGATCTGGTTAGTTATTAACCCCCTTTCTGTGGGGGCTATTTAATTTAATTTTTAAATTACCTATTGACATATACATCGGTTTTGGTATATTGGTAAAATCAAAGATCAATAAAATTCCATTTATACTTTGCCTGTAGTACAAGTAGTGGTACATAATCGGTTTAAGTGACTTTTTTGATAATGAAATAATATCTAGATTTTGTCAGCTATATTAAGTTTTAAAATTGCAGATATTTTAAACAGCCGGAAAGAGAAAGAGGGGCCAAACCATTTCCTTAATAAAATTAACAAATCTGAACCAAGAAAGTACACACATCCAATCAGTATTTTTTTTTTAAATAACCGGGGGACGATTGCACCGAGGCAAACAAAAACATCAAATTCCCCAAAATTTACCAAGTGTATAAAAAACAATATATTTTAAAGTGTTTTTAAGACAGGCCTGGTGGCAGATCTAGGATTATATATTATCTAAATTTCCAAAAAAAAAATATTTTTTTTTAAAGCTTTTCAATTCAAAGGCAAATCCTTTTATTTGTATTTTAACAAATTTTAAAATCAATACCAGATTTTAATAAATTATCTATGTTTTTATAAAAATTAGAGCCATTCCAATTTTTTTACCCAACTTTTTTCCCTTTTGCTAACATATCAGATGCCTCTAGTTTTATTAAAAATGCAATTATTTCTGGGAAATTTGGGATTTAACGATAATATTTGATCATATTCGCGAAAAAATACAAATAGCGGATTTGCTTCTGAAAGTTCCATTTTTCCTTGGGGGGGGAGCCCAAAAAAAAAAACTTGTTTTTTGAAATTCCAAAAAAAGAAAATTTTCTTTACCAAAATGTATCCATTAAAGGCACTAGCTTCTGGTATGTAATTGGTGTGGGTCCTATGTCTCATTTTTTTAAAAAAAATGGGGGGCCCCAACCTTAATCCTTTTTTTTTTAACCTTGTAAAAAAAAAAGTTACATCATATTACATAAATTTAAACGCAAAAGAAGAAAGTCACTAGTTAGACCGATTACTCATACTGAATTTTTGTAAATGATGTTTTTTTAATTTAAAAAAAAATAACCTTAATTTGAAATTAAATTTAAATTTAGATATTCTTTTGTCGTGTTAAGAAACCAAGTTAATTAAATATCTTTTATTAGAAACAAAAAAGTGGCAATACAGGGTGTTTCCTAAGGTAAGTCATCTAAAATATTTAACGAGGTGATTCTTCGAGTGTTTTTTTGAAAAAAAATATATGTTAACATATGTCGAAAAATATCTATTATACAGGGTGTTAAATTTTATGGTTTTTTTTTTGGTTTTTGAAATTATCGGGAAATCGAAATGTCCGTATTTAGGTACTTTCAGTGCTTATTAAATAGCATTTTTTTGTGTAAAAGCCCACCCGGGGGTTTTGGGACGTATAAATTACTAAAATTAGTAAAATCAAAAAACCCTTAAAGCAAAAAAATTTATTCAAATGTTATAACTAAACTTGATGCTGAAGATGCTCATAATTAGCCATGATGCAAGCTTTTACTTCTTCACTTTTTTAGTAGTTAACTGTGAGTTTTTTCTTAATATGCTTTTTTTTCTGAATTTTAAAGACAATTTCATTAAAATCCCCGTTTTTTCCCTAAAGGCTACAAATAAAAAAATAAGAGCTATCTTATGTTAGGTATTAAATAGGAATTACAGATCGGATTTTCAAGTTTAAAAATATCAATGACTGGCTTATATTAAAAAAATATATATTATTTGCTAGTGCCTACGCGTACGCACCTGGTAAAGCACCAAAACATGTTCTTTAATAAACACTGTGAAAATTTACAGTTTAAGAAAAAAAAAGAATTTCGATTATTCGATAATTACAAGAAACCAAAAAAAAAAATTAACGTATTCTGAAAAAAAGGCATTTTTCGGCATATGTTAATATAAACTTTTTAAAAAAAAATTTTCCCAAAAGGGTATCCTATATCTTAAGATGTTTATATTAATACAATTACACCAGTAGACCAAAAATCAAAATTTAAATTTAAAAAAAATTCCGGCCGTCAAAAAACATATAGGCTTTTCTATCTCGTTCTAATTCATTTGCAATGGATAACCTTTGATGAGACGTGAAAAACAGACTGCTGTAGTAGATGGAAAACTTTTTTAAATCAGCGTCAGAAGAGGCATCTTAAATTTTCACTGCCTACATAGAATGTAATTATCGGGATATAACCCCTTTTAAACGTGAAACGGGTTTCCGAATAGACCCGACTGAGATGTTTTAGACTTTGGATCAGATAAATGATGTGGGGAAAGACAATTCTTATTGACAGGCCCAGTTCATTAGCATGAAGAATAAGTTTTGGGTCAGTCGCTACTAACGTAGTATAGAAAACCAATAATAACACAGGTCTACAAAGAAAGTGATGTGTGTTGGGTGTCGGACTAAGATTTTCTGATGTTTTTTTTTCCCGGGGTTAAAACACGACTCTGAAGTCAAAAGGGGGGAGCAAACAGAAAAAAATAAAAAAAAGCCCAGGTTTATTTACCGGCAAAACCCTTTTCATCAGGGAAAATTTTTTTGACTACGACTATATAAACTATAAGAGATAAATAAAAAATTTCATTAAAACATTTTCAACCCCAAATTTTTTGATAGATCGGAGTTGGTATACATACTTACCAAAAAAATCCTGTTATTAGCAAAATAATTTGCCAAAATCGCTTTCTTGCTTATATGTCCTTTATTTATTATTTTATTAAATATATATATTTAACCATTTTCATGTAGCTTATTAAAAAACATATTATTCGTTCTATACATTTTGTCGTAGCTCTTTTGATTTTTGATATATTTACATTTTTATTTTAAATCTAAATCGTTAATATCTTAAAAATTAAGAGCTAAAAAAAAATATTATAAAACAATAATTACGTATTTTAAAAACGCCATTAATTTTGAAATTTTTTTTTTTAGAATTAATAGTTTTCGAGTTACTTAAAAAAAAAAAAGTTTTTTTTACGATTATTCCTAGGTAAAAAAAAATGCAATTTAAACCCGCTGAGCTGACGCAGCGGGGCGGCTTTAAGCTGACTATAGTTTATAGTAATATAAAAAATAAAAATTTCTACGAAAGGGTTCATTTAAATGGGGCGTTTTGAATCAGTTCAAAAATAAATTTCCCGTAAAGCGAAAAAAATTGTGGTTTCCCGCCCCCGCGAAAAAACCCGTGCATTCCAAAAGTCTGGCGCTTGTCCCCTTTTTCGGAACATAGAAAGGGGGCGGTTTGGTATGGTTTTTTTCCAGTCGCGTTTCATCACGCCAAATTAAAGGTTTTTTCCCGGGAAACCTTTTTTAATTTCGTTCAAGGATAGCGCGAAAATCTTTTTGATGGACCCATCGGCTCACGGGGAAAACCATTATTTTTAAAAAAAAACGAATGGTTATTTTATCCGTAGTAGTATTATCTTTGACAGAAAACATTTTTTTTTTTTTACCAAAGATAATACTACTACGGATAAGATGAACCATTCAATGCTATATTTTTGATACCCATAATGGACTTTGGCTAACGCGAGCCGATGTCCATCTAAGAATTTTGCGCTACCCCCGAACAAAAATTGGGGTTGCGGCAGGCCTTTACTATTGGCGTGATAAAAAAGCGACTAAAAAAACACATCCCGGGTTTGCCCCCGCTTTCGTTTACTTCTTTTCCGAAAAAAGGCCCCCCAACGCCAGACTTCAATGTCCAGGGTTTTTTGCGGGGGCAGGGGGTTCCGACTTAATTTTATTCGCATTTAGGGGAAATTTATATTTTTCCCTGATTAAAAAAACCCCCCATTTTGAACCATCTATTCTGTAGTATTATCTTTTTTTCTTTTCAATTCTTTTTGGGCCCGGGTTTTTGGAAACTGTTTCCCCAATTATTTTTTCTGTAATTAAATAAATATTATTTGTTAGAGTACAGAGTATATTAGGTATGTATGGCAGCAAGAAAATGTTATGTTAAAAAAACCAAAAAAAATTTTTCCGGACTGGTCTGGAAATTTTTTTTTCCGGACTTAATAACCTAAAAGTTTATTTTCTAGAATAAAACCAAGTATCTTAATGTACGTTTTACAGTAAAGTCTGAAATAAAATTATATTTTGTGCACCCCCAAATTTTTTTTTGAAAAGTGCACCATCCTTTAAAAAGGTTTGGAAACCTCTGGCCTAGAATATTAATTGCATTAATAAATATGTAAATCATATAAATAGATACATAATTTAAAAAAATCAAATAGATTTTTTAAATTTTTTTAAAAAAGGTTATATAAATATTTTTTTTTAAGAAAAAAAATAAAGGAATAAAAAAAAAAAATTTTTAATTTTATCTGAAAGGGGAAAAAAAAAAATTTTTTTTTTAAAAGGGGGTTTTTTTTTTGTTTTAATATAAATCTTTTATTTTATTTATTTGAATCCCAAATCACTTAAAATTTAAAAAAAAAAACCAAAAAAAAAAAAAAATTAATTTTAAATTTTTTTTCCCTGGATGCCTTGAAAAAATCCAAAAAAATTGGTTTTTTTTAATTTTAACTCGAAAAAAATTGCATTTAGTCAAAAAGGTTAAATAACCTAAATTAAAGGCTTTGTAAAAATACATAGTGTATGTCTTATAAAGTTTCGTGTATTTTTATGTTTTTAAGATATTGACGTTTTAAACTTAAAAAAATCGTTAATATCTGAAATTAGCCCTTTTTTTTTAATTTTTTGTTTTTTGACCCCCAATTTTTCTTCAGATTCGTGTTCAGCGGAAAAAAACCCCAGAAAATATTCTTCTTCTTCCTTTTCCCCCGGGAACCGTCTTTTTTTTCAAATTTTCCGGAGGCAGCGCATTTTTGGGCTTTTTGCGTCTAATCTCCCATTATCTTTTTTACCAATCCCCCCATTAGTCTTTTTCCCCCTTTACAAGTCTGTATAACCCCCAGACTGGTTAGTTGATATATTCCTGTGGGCTCATTTTCGGGCCCAAATAATGCCTGCCTTTTGTGACTCCATGCTTCACATTTGCACAGGATATGAGAGGCTGTTTCTCCCCCTCGTCGCACATTCTGCAACTTGGGTTCCCATTGTATGAGCCACAGCTTTCTAAATGTTATAGAAGGCTGTGTATGAGCCTATCTTGTATAGGTGTCCTCTTAGGTTATCGTGCCTTATCAGCAACCCTACTGCTATGCGAAGTCTTTTTCTACTTTGTGTAAGTAGTAGATCCGCTTGTTTTTATAAGCCCTCCTGTTATTTTCTTTTGCACAGTGCATTAAAGCATATATTTCCGTTTGAAATACAGAACTGTGTGTTCCTAGTGGATTGGAAAATTGTGAAAAAAATATTTTTGGTAAAAGTGGTTAAGAGAAATAGCTGGAAATTATTTTCAAGTTTCTAAAATGGCCGCTAGGGGGCGTAACTGCAATCTGAATCTAAAAAAGTGATGTTTCTGTGAATTTTGCTATATTAACGTAACAAAAAAATACCTGATTTTTAAAGTCGAGGATAATTTGAACCTTTTTTGTTTGACAATTTTTGCTGCATATCTAAAAATAAAGTGGTGGGGTATTTAAAAGTTTCCGTAAAAAACACCCCGTATTTTGGAAACAGCTAAGCCGATTTTAACAAGCTTAGGCTAGTTGAGAAGAGCTTTTCTTGGGTTATAAATGTTATAATATTTGAAGTTTTGTTAGTTTCACATGTCGCCTAGAGGGCTTTTTTCGATATTCCGACAGAAATGGTTAATTTTTTCAAAAAAATTAAATGCATTGGTATAATTTTTTTCTTGAAAAAGTAGCTAAATAATGCCTAAACAAGCTCGCGAAAACCGTATCTCGATGTCTTGTTCCTTACCTAAAATTTAGGCCAAAGAAAATTTTATACGTCAATATCTCAAAAACTATAATTATAAAATCGGAGACATGGTCCTAATAGAAAACAAAAATGTAGAAAATAAATTAGCACCTTTGTTTAAAGGTCCATTTAAAATTTTAGATATTAAGAATACCAATGTAGTTTTAAATGTAAATAATAAGCCTAAGGAAGTACATAAAAATATTATTAAACCTTATTTTTAAGTTTTAAATTGTACGTAGTATATAAGAATAGAATGGAAAAAAAAAAGTTCAGAAAACATTTTTTTTTTTCAATTTTGGGGGGAAAGGGGTAATGGATTCATGACAAAAGGCTAAGGACATAAACTTGAAAGGTTAGTCCCTAGTACTTGTTAGGTCATCAGTCTATTGCACGTATCAAAGCCATTGACCGTGAAGGCTAAGAGATATTTATGTTATGTTATTATTTAATATTAGTTTATATAACAAGACTGATATATTATTGTAAACTGTGTATAGTAATTGATGTTTGTTTAATGTTTAAATATGTATATAATAACTTGATTTATACACATTAAGATTAGATACGATTAGATATATTTAGATGCAGTAAGATAAGTTTGATACCATTTTTTATATATTTATATTAAAGTATGTTTTATACAAAGTCTCTTGTTTGACTTCTTGACGTGTACCAGATACCTACGAACCAAGTACAAAGCAGAAGTACACCACATGGCGACCCTTCCATGAGAAGTACACCACATCTTTTATTGGAGTTTACGCGCTTAGTTTTTGAAACAATTAAGTTATTTCTTGCGTCATTCCACGCAGTCTGCAATCTAAATTTTAACTCAAATGGGTAATCCTCAAAATTATAAATAGGATCGATTTGATTAGTAAGGTTTGACGGGATTTTGCTTATTTTACCAAATACAAGCTCGTATGGTGTATAGCGTGTTGAGGTGTTTACCGTGTTGTTATATGAAAAACACCAATACGATACCCAGTCGCTCCAATTACTTTCTTTATATTTTGACAATTGCATACGCAAATACGCACCCAAATTTTTGGTGAGTTTTCCAGACCTCCGAGCGTTTCATGATGGTATGCTGTAGAATTTAACTGTTGGATCCCTATTTTACAAGTTTTTAAACGTGCTAGACATAAATTCCAAACCTTGGTCCGTTAGGATTTCACAAGGTATCCCATATCGTAGTATAAAATTTTCACGAATGCCTTTGCTACTGTTTTAGCTTCCTTATCCTCTATTGGATACCCTTTTACAAACTTTGTTAAGTCGCACTGAAGCGTCAAAATGTATTTTTTATTTTGGCTATCCTCAGGTAGAGGGCCTACAAGGTCAAGTACAACCTTTTCGAATGCTGATTTAGCCGTACTTGTTATTACCATTGGTACCTTCTTCGGATTTGAATGCTTATACCTTTGGCAATTATCACAGTTTTTGACAAAGTGGCTTCTCTCCTTTGAGACCTGCCCAAAAATATCGTTTCCTTATATTGTTGTACATGCGTTGTACACCCGCATGACCACCTGTTGGTAACGTGTGAAAATCATTTAAGATTATATGTCTTAATTTTTTATCTGTTATACGTTCCGCATCCCGAACTATATTTATTTTTATAGTCAGTTCTAACATATGCGATTTACATTTACTTATAAATTTAAAAAAATTCTGCACTTTGTGCATTTTTTAATATATAATTTCGGAATATTATTTTCTATGCACCATTTGTCCAGATGTCTCAACGATGTACCTAAGTCATACGCTGATCGACTGTTCTGGTAAAAATACATAGTTTGTGAATTCACATTGTAAATAAAATTATCACAGTACTGGAAAATTGCAATTTTTAAGTTTTGCAAACTCTGTTTTAGACACTATTTTTAATTCAATCGTGTCATTGGGACGTTTTAAAACCTCGGCTACAACAGGGTGATCAAGCCTTCGCCTCCGGTCTGTACGTCTTTTGTCTCCACGGCTGTGGCTAGTTCTGGTTTTGACACAAAACCCGCTCTATCTCTAACTTGAGCTCTAGTTAACACATTCAAAATTTAATATTTTTTCATTCATTCCTTTTAAGTCTTTAGATTCTATGACTATACGCGATAGTGCGTCTGCTGTCCATTTTCTGAACCTTTGACATAATGTACCGTAAAATCGTACTCTTCTAAAATAACCTAAATTTCGTTAATCTGCTTGACGGATTTGTCAAATTAAATAAATAAATTAACGGACGATGGTCGGTTAAAATTTTAAACTTTCTGGCATAGAGATATGGCCTGAAATGCTTTACTGCCCATGTTATCCCGAGCAATTCTTTCTCTATCGTCGCATAAAGCCTTTCTGCCTTTTTAATGTTCTGGAAGCAAAGGCGACCGGTCTGTCATTTGAATTTGACAAAACCGCACCCATGGCGATCCTGCCAGTTAATGTTGAGAAGTTAAAAAAAAAAAAAGTGCATGCCGTCCAGTGATATGGTAAATAACGCTAATATGGGCAAATCATCTTCCAAACATGCGGAAATTACTGACTCTGGAGTAGTCAATTCAAATTTCATCGTGGAACAAGAAAGCATCCAAGTGCCTACCGATTAAAGAGTTCTACTTTTATATTGACAGTTGTTGTTGTTTTCGTTTTACTAAAAATAAAGCAGACCTATCGGAAGCAACTTAAGAAGAATCTGTCCAGAAGTATGTATTTCAAAACTCCAGCAGCAGAACCCCAATCTTTTATTGGAGTTTACGCGCTTAGTTTTTGAAACAATTAAGTTATTTCTTGCGTCATTCCACGCAGTCTGCAATCTAAATTTTAACTCAAATGGGTAATCCTCAAAATTATAAATAGGATCGATTTGATTAGTAAGGTTTGACGGGATTTTGCTTATTTTACCAAATACAAGCTCGTATGGTGTATAGCGTGTTGAGGTGTTTACCGTGTTGTTATATGAAAAACACCAATACGATACCCAGTCGCTCCAATTATTTTCTTTATATTTTGACAATTGCATACGCAAATACGCACCCAAATGTTTATGTGAGTTTTCCAGACCTCCAAGCGTTTCATGATGGTATGCTGTAGAATTTAACTGTTGGATCCCTAATAGTTTACAAGCTTCCTTAAACGTGCTAGACATAACTTCCAAACCTTGGTCCGTTAGGATTTCACAAGGTATCCCATATCGTAGTATAAAATTTTCTACGAATCCTTTGCTACTGTTTTAGCTTCCTTATCCTCTATTGGATATCCTTCCACAAACTTTGTTAAGTCGCACTGAAGCGTCAAAATGTATTTTTATTTTGGCTATCCTCAGGTAGAGGGCCTACAAGGTCAAGTACAACCTTTGAATGCTGATTTACCGTACTTGTTATTACCATTGGTACCTTCTTCGGATTTGAATGCTTATACCTTTGGCAATTATCACAGTTTTTGACAAAGTGGCTTACGTCTCCTTTGAGACCTGCCCAAAAATATCGTTTCCTTATATTGTTGTAATGCGTTGTACACCCGAAAACCCCTGTTGGTAACGTGTGAAAATCATTTAAGATTATATGTCTTAATTTTTTATCTGTTATACGTTCCGCATCCCGAACTATATTTTTTTTATAGTCAGTTCTAACATATGCGATTTACATTTACTTAGTAAATTTAAAAATTCTGCACTTTGTGCATTTTTTAATATATATTTCCGGAATATTATTTTCTATGCACCATTTGTCCAGATGTCTCAACGATGTACCTAAGTCATACGCTGATCGACTGTTCTGGTAAAAATACATAGTTTGTGAATTCACATTGTAAATAAAATTATCACAGTACTGGTAAAATTGCAATTTTTTAAGTTTTGCAAACTCTTTTTTAGACACTACTTTTAATTCAATCGTGTCATTGGGACGTTTTAAAACCTCGGCTACAACAGGGTGATCAAGCCTATCGCCTCCGGTCTGTACGTCTTTTGTCTCCACGGTTGTGGCTAGTTTTTGGTTTTGACACAAAAACCGCTCTATCTCTAACTTGGTTTAGTTAACACATTCACACTCTCACATATTTTTTCATTCATTCCTTTTAAGTCTTTAATTTTGACTATCGCGATAGTGCCCTGCTGTCACATTTTCTGAACCTTTGACATAATGTACCGTAAAATGTACTCTTCTAATATTAACCTAAATTTCGTTAATCTGCTTGACGGATTTGTCAAATTAAATAAATAAATTAACGGACGATGGTCGGTTAAAATTTTAAACTTTCTGGCATAGAGATATGGCCTGAAATGCTTTACTGCCCATGTTATCCCGAGCAATTCTTTTTCTATCGTCTCATAATTCCTTTCTGCCTTATTTAAGTTCTGGAAGCAAAGGCGACCGGTTTGTCATTTGAATTTGACAAAACCGCACCTAATGCGTATCCGCTAGCATCTGTTCTGAGCACAAACTCGTTTTCTTCGAAAAATCTGGATATTGTAACAAGGGAGGCTTTGCCAACGCCTGCCTTAGTTTTTTTCCGAATGCATGTTTACACTCTCTGTCCACTGAAAAGTTTTGCCTTTACGACTCAGACTATTTAACGGTTGGGCTATTTCTGCAAAATTCCTAATGAACTTCCATAGTAATTAGCAAATGCGACAAATCGCTTACCTCCTCCGTATTTTTTGGAACTGGATAATCGACCATACTGTTTTTTCTGGGTCTGGGAAACACCATCTGCCGATATGATATGTCCTAGATAGAGAATTTCCTTTTTTTAAGAATTCGCATTTTCTCGGATTAAGCTTTAAGTTTGCTTCTGAGTCTCTGAAAAACTTTTAGAAAATTTCCCCGTTATGATTTTGTAAAGAGTTACCAAAAACAATTAGATCGCTAAGAGAAAAGCATGATTCATAGTTTAATTAACCATTTTCACTGTCATGAGCCTGGAGAATGCACTTGGGCTAATTTTTAGACCCATAGGCAATCTTTTCATCTGGAATTGCCCCTCTCTGTCATAAACTTAAAAAGGGCGGCTTTTAGGATGTAATTCTACCTGGTGGGATCCTTGCGCTAAGTCTAAATGAGAAAAAATATATTGCTCCGGACAAGGAGTCCAAAATCTCAGTAATGTTTGGCAATGGAAACTTTTCGTCATCCCTTAACTTTTTATTGAGCATCCTGTAGTCAATCACTACCCTATGTGATTTAACACCATTACTATCTGCTTTTTTTGGCACAATTAGCAAGGGTGAAGACCATTCCGACCTTGTTTCCTCAATGATGCCTTTTCGTAACATTTCGCCGATTAGTTTATGTATCTCCTCTTTTTGTGCATGTGGTAATCTGTATGGCTTGATATATACAGGTTGTGCATCTTCTTTTTTGCCTTATTTTTTGCTGATAGGCATTGGTTACTGTTAAAGGATCTTCATCTAAGTGAAAAATGTCTGCATACTTAACACAAATGCTACGGATTGAGTTACTTTCTTCGATATTTGCTGGGTGTCTGTATCAGATTAAGCACTTTTTCTACCCTTTGGACCGATATCTCACTTTTTTTAAACTTGCACACAAACGTAATCTGTTAGTTTATTTGCTTTGGCTGAAAATTTTTTACCCCAATTTCTCGTTCGTTTACATTCATTATTCGTACCGGAATTTCGTTATTTTCTGGTTTTACTAAGGTACTTGCTACAATTACTCCTTCACATATTAAATCATTCATCACAACGCACCCTCTTTATCCGTGTAACAATATTTAATTACTTCGCATCTCGGGGGAATTATAGTATAATAATCATATTTAGATTGTAGTGGCAATACTTTTTTGTATCCCATTCTTATTTTTTAAAGAAATTGAAAATGTTTCGTAATTAATTATTGCTGAATATTTAGAAAGAAAATCTACACCTAATACT
Source organism: Listronotus oregonensis (assembly GCA_019359885.1). Taxonomy (NCBI): domain Eukaryota; kingdom Metazoa; phylum Arthropoda; class Insecta; order Coleoptera; family Curculionidae; genus Listronotus; species Listronotus oregonensis. The sequence goes on from JAHBCN010014025.1 coordinate 16,514, forward strand.
CCCTGTATATGAGAATCGAAATTTTTTACACAACAAACTTATTGGAAAAATTTTCATTCCTAATTGAAAAAAATTAATTTCTGTGGTACCGATAGACAATGTGGATCCGACTATTCCTTTTTTTTTAGTTTTTCTCTAGTGTTTACTATTTCATTATACCATACGAGTTTTCTAACCGTAGTTTTGCATTTGCGTTAATTTTGTTTTTAAACGTAATTAATCAATAAGGTTTGCCCATTATCGTCGATAAGACTGCTATATAACTCAATTGCGTCAATTAACTGTTTATGCTATTTTCCGGTTATCCATAGATGGTAACAAAGATACCGCTGTTCTTAAATTTTTCCGCCATATTTATTTTCTCGGTATTACTATTATTTTTTAATTGTTCAGTTGGGTTATTTTCCTTAACTAAATCTTTTAGTCTTTCGTTCAGGAGAGAACGCGATTTAAAAAGGTGAGATTCAATAGCTATATTATAATCTGAATATGATTTTTTAACGTTTGGGTCGTCAATAGCAGATGCTTGGACCTCTTTTTGTATATTATAAAACTTATTTTCTAATTTCCCTACTTCTAGAATTAAATTATTTACTCTAATTAAATCTAGTCGGCGTTCTTTTGGCTCTTTCTTTATAATGTCGCACAATTTAACTGAGTTCTCGTATATGCTTTTTAGCGAATTAAATACCATAATATCGTAATAAAATTAAAAATAATAATTTTCAGACTAATAAAATGTTTTGAGAGCACTTGAGCGTCGAGCAGACTTTAACACAATGTTCATAAAAAAAAAAATATACAAATAATAATAATAAAAAATGTTTTTCCCTAATAAACTTACATACTATACTGCTGTCTGTGTTCTGGGTTGAGGGTTGATCCTTGCTGTGGGGTTATGTCCAATGCTGTTCAGTGTTCTGGTTCTGGGACTTCTCAAACTACGCTGGGTTCTGCTGCTGGAGTTTTGAAATACATACTTCTGGATAGTAGAACTTTTACATCGGTAGGCACTTGGATGCTTTCTTGTTCCACGATGAAATTTGAATTGACTACTCCAGTGGGAAATTTTTGCATGTTTGGAAGATGATTTGCCCATATTAGCGTCTATTTACCATATCACTGGACGGCATGCACTTTTTTTTTTAACTTCTCAACATGTAACTGGCAGGATCGCCATGTGGTGTACTTCTCATGGAAGGGTCGCCATGTGGTGTACTTCTGCTTTGCCGGTTCGTAGTATCTGGTCACGTCAAGAAGTCAAACAAGAGACTTTGTATAAAACATACTTTAATATAAATATATAAAAAATGGTATAAACTTATCTTACTGCATCTAAATATATCTAATCGTATCTAATCTTAATGTGTATAAATCAAGTTATTATATACATATTTAAACATTAAACAAACATCAATTACTATACACAGTTTACAATAATATATCAGTCTTGTTATATAAACTAATATTAAATAATAACATAACATAAAATATCTCTTAGCCTTCACGGTCAATGGCTTTGATACGTGCAATAGACTGATGACCTAACAAGTACTAGGGACTAACCTTTCAAGTTTATGTCCTTAGCCTTTTGTCATGAATCCATTACAGGCCTAAATTTTAGGTAAGGAACAAGATATCGAGATAGGGTTTTCGCGAGCTTGTTTAAGCATCATTTAATTTTTTTTAATGAAAAAAAATCATACCAATTAGCATTTAATTTTTTTTGAAAAAAATTAATCATTTCTGTCGGAATTTTGAAAAAAAGCCCTCTAGCGGGGACATGTGATACTAGCAAAACTTCAAATAATATAAAATTTATAGCCCAAGAATAGCTCTCTTTAAAAAGTCTAAGTTTCTTTAAGTCGGCTTAGCAGTTTGGAAGATACAGGGTGTTTTTTACGGAAACTTTTAAATACCCTCCACCACTTTATTTTTAGGCATACAGCAAAAATTGTCAAATAAAAAAGGTTCAAATTATTCTCGGCTTTAAAGATCAGGTATTTTTTTTTTGTTAAGTTAATATAGCAAAATTCACAGAAACATTACTTTTTTAGATTGACAACTTTTACTCAAAATATTTTTCCCCAACGATGTGCGATAAACATTTTCTGAGATACAGCCGGCGTCCTTTCTTATTTGGACACCCGGTACATGCCCGCTAGATTCAAAGAAGTTTATTACATTTTATAAAAAAAATGCAAAAGCGATATAGATATTACCGCAAGGTTTTTCAATAAAAAGAGATGGTGAAATTACTTGAGAAATTACTGATGTTGTGTGTGGACGCGATAACTTTTAAACGATAAAAGCTACATATCAATATCAGTGGCGATTCGTTTATTAGAAGGCAAAGTGGTAAATTCCTTAATTATGAACTGATTTTTCTTAAAGTCGGTTATTGGGAGGTTTGGTGTCGCTTATAATATTTTTTTTGTCAAAATTTAAAATTTAAAAATTCAAAATGGCGGATCTAAATGCGCGGATTTACCCATTTATAAACCGACTTGTTTTAAACTCGAGTACTGAGAATTTTTTTAGGTTGCTGATTACAAGTTATTTGTTTAAATTAAAAGGGTAATTATATAAGAGTGGCGCTACATCGTTTTTTGGCCATGAAAAATCAAAAAATTGACACATCGGAAAGTTAATTTTTTCATATTTTTCTACTTTTCATCGGATTTGTGATTAAAATTGTTTAATGACCGAAAAACGAGCAATTTAAAATGATTTCTGCAATTGAAAATTTAAAAATTCAAAGTTTTTACTTTTGACCGCAAAGATAAGGATCTTTCGATAATATTTCGCAATATTTATGTTTTTATTAAAAAAATTGAAAAAATTGATATTTTTTATTTTTTTATTATTTAATTTTTGATGCGGAACAAGAAAAAATATATATATATATATATATATATATATATATATATATATATATATATATATATATATATATATATATATATATATATATATATATATATATATATATATATTATAAAAAAAATTTATTTATTACCTACAAATTTTTAGTCAAACGTCAAAATGAATTTTTCGACTTTTTAATGAAAAGATCTTCATGAAATAATTTTTTTTTTAAATTTCATTTTTTCGTATATCCGATGAAAATAGAACCTAAAAAATGTAAATATCTTCATTGTTCGATTTTTGGGGCCCAAAAACAGTGGAGCCCACTTCATAAAATACCATCAACAATTTATTGTAGGGGATTTTCTTATTTATCAACTATTTTGATTTAACTTCCAGAATAACGGAAAAGTAAATAATAATTAAAACTGTTTTATTAAATAAAACTTAACATATTTTCTTTGATAGATATAGGAAAGCTCTATATGTTAATTAACTGGCCGGCGGTTTTTTTTATATTTTGCCAAAAAAAGTATGGGGTTTGGTGAGAAAATGGTATAAGCTTAAATAAAAATAACCAGAGGTGACTACTTATTAGTGAAGCTAAAGGAGTTAACCTTTCTGATTTTAAAACTCACGAGCCTCCACTGCTAATAATAATATTAAAAATTTAAATAGCCGCATTTTTAATGAAATGGCAAGTCAGTAACAATCTTTATTTGCGTTTTTTCTCATTTTGCTTTTTAAAAGCAAATGTGACAATTGAAACGCCAACTTTGGTTCAGATGGCAGCATTATAGGCATTTTGAGAGGTATAGTGTTTTCAAGATATAAGAAAATGACTAGACATATCGATTATCTCTAACTCAAAAAAATCCTCGAAATTGGTCCTTTATGGCCATACCAACAGAGGTGAGAACAGTTCAGGTTCGCAATAGGATATCGGTGAATGAGGCATCATAAAACTTATATATTATTCCTCGGTCAACCTACCCTAATAGAACCACAAAATGCTGATTTCGAGGGTTTTACATTCAAAGCAGTCGAGACTTTTAGTTATTTTCTTATATCTTGAAAAATACTATACCCATGCCGATGACATCGTCTTCTCCTTCTTCTTCTTCTTCTTCCCTGGGAGCCGTCTTCTACTCATTACTTACATTTTTTTAAGCAAGAAAATAAAAATATACCTTTATTAGATATCACTGCATACCACTTATCATTGAAAGCGGTTTCGAAAATATTTTTCTATTTTCTTTCTTTTTGTATCTTAATTCGTAAGAAGAATCACACCCCTAAATATTCACAAGTCATTAAGAAACCACCCTGTACATCTCTCAATGTTACAGTTTCAACCAGGGGCGTATGCTCGTATGGGGAGGAAGAAGGCGATCAAGCTTCATTTTTCTTGGTTTAAATTTTAGAGAAAAAAATAAAATTACACGTAATATTACCAAAAATCTAAAATGGCGAAAACGTGAACGATCTTGGGCGAAATGATACCAGAAAAAAATTGTGCTATGATATATCACTTGTTTCCACATTTGCTACTTTACCCGTGAAAAAAGCCTAATAGATCCAAATAAAATACGACGTTTGATTGGAAGTTATGATAAAAAATTGTGTTTTTAAATTAGCAATTTCGGATACTTAAAGATTGACAAAAAAAAATAAATTTCAATATTTTTTGTGTAGTTTTCCATGGGATTATGATGGAAAATGGAAAGAACAGCAAAAAAAGTATCAGCAGTTCCCACTTATTGTTTTGCTAAAGAGATTCCTGATTAATTCATAATATTTTTTATGGGAATTTATCAGTTAAGTTATGATAAAATTTCGATCTTTCCACAGGGTAGTCTTATGGCGCTTTTTTGATGGTAATTGATAACATGAGGACAAAATATTGGAAAGCAATGACACGATTGTTGGGAAAGGGAAGATAAAGATGATAAAATTTCTATCTGGACATTTTTCGATTCTGATAGGTCCATCAGGATTCTTATTGAAACCAAACATTTCCCATCAGGCTTTCTCCACAGGGTAGTCACATGGTTCTGATATGATAGGAATTAATAACAACAGGATAAAATATTGGAAAGCAATGACACGATTGTTGGGAGAGGGAAGATGAAGATGATAAAATTTCTATCTGGACATTTTTTGATTCCGATGGACCTATTAGGAATCTCATTGGAACCTAACATTTTCCAGCAGGCTTTTTCAACAGAGTAGTCACATGACGCTGCTTTAATGGAAATTAATAACATCAGGATAAAATAATGGAAAGCAATGACACGATTGTTGGGAAAGGAAAGATGAAGATGATAAAATTTCTATTTGGACATTTTTCGATTCCGATGGACCTTGTATTGTATTGTATTGTAATAAACGGGGTCGCTCGGCTCTAGTGTAGCCCTCCTTCACTTCGACCTAAAGAGATCTTGTGTGAATACCCTTCGTTGTTTACCCCGGGAATTCCTATACCTTTAGCAAAGTTCAGGATACTACCGGTGCAAGCTGAATAATATCTCTAGGAGTAGGATATACCCCTTCGAGGTATTTAAGCCGTTGTCGGGTCAGTTGTCTGCATTCACAGAGAATGTGTTCCGGGGGTTTCCGTTTGCCTCGTGACAAAACCGACATTGTTCATCCTCAGTTTTTTTTCCCCTTTTTTTGAGGTGATACCTCCAAGGGGGCCTGTATTGTTAGGAAGTCGGTAACCATTTTAAGTTCATTTTTTTGAAGTTCCCCTAGCTTTTTTTTGTACTTAGGTGAATGCGGGAAAAAAATCTTTTCGCCTGCCTTTGTCCTGGGATGTTGTTCCAGTAAGTCTCTTTTACTTTTTTTCCCCTGTCCCCTGAGTTCCTCGTAGAGGGCCCCTAGTGGTGCCAAGAAAGGCTCAGGTCCATAGAATGGGTCTCCCTTTCCCTTTGGGGGTTGATCGGACCCTTGCCCTCCACTCCTTCATGTCCTGGTACCCACTCCAGAGTAACTCTGTTGTGTTTGGCCAGTTGGTTTAGTGATTGTCGGCATTCCCAGGCCAGCTTTGAGTTAAAAAAGCATGAAGTCAATGCCCTTTAAAGCAGCCTGGCTGTCCGATAAAATATATATGGTTGCGCCTCGGGGAAAGGGCCCTTTTTTTGGGACATTCAGAAGGCAAATATCAATTGCATGGATTTCAGCTTGGAAATGGAGGGAGCCTTGCCCAGAGACTTCGATAGTCTGCATCTAGGTCCAAAGACACCCCGCTCCCAAACCCCCTTTTTCCATCTTAGATCCATCAGTGTACCAGACAAGTGAGCCTTTTTTATGCTTTTGGGTTTATTCACACTCATAGTTTGGCGGTCTTGAATAACCACTTCAAAGAGCCTGAAAGTCCCCCACTATAGGCATTATGTCCGTGGGTTTTTGGGCAGAGCTTCAACTTGATTTTTTTTCCCAAAAATTTTTAAAGGGGACCAGTCAGGTCTCCCCGACTTTATACTTTGTGTCTGGATTACTCTGGGGGCCTCAGCCCCCTCTTTTTGTGCAGGTGCAGGGGAAGGAGGTTCAACATTGTCTCCAGAGCTGCCGTTGGGCAAGATTTCATTGCTCCAGTAAATTCCCCCGACAGGCAAGTTCTGCAGTTTCAGGGAAAATTTCCCTTTTGTAGTTTTTTCCTCTGTTTTTGGCCACCAGACCAGTGAGGCATAAGTAACTATAGGTATTACAACTGTAATGTATGACCAGTAGATCATTTTGGGTTTTAGACCCCCTGTTTTACCCATAGTCTGCGGCACGCCCATAGTGCCGTTGATGCTTTTTGGGTAGTCCTTTTTATTTGCGAGTTCCAATTGAGTTTCTGGTCAAGGACAATTCCCAGATATTTTTCTTCTTTAAAAAAGTTTGATCCTCCTTTTTTTAAACGGTATTA
>JAHBCN010014026.1:0-23299 GCA_019359885.1 Listronotus oregonensis
ATAGTCGAAAAAAAACCGCACCCCCTTTGAAGGTGATTTTGGGGGGGTTAGAGGCGTTTTCGGGTTTTGTGCCCGAAAGACCTTTAATCAGCGTGTTAAGAACTATCACTATGCAAAGTTTGAAAAAAATTGACCAAAATTCATTTTCCATAAAAAATTGCAAGACCCCCTTTAAAGTGCGTTTATCTCAAGAACGGCTGCCCTTGGGGACTTAAATAAAGTATGCTTTTTTGATGCAGAGGGGATTTATAGTAACTTTTTTTTAAAAAAAAAGGTCAATATTCTTAGCCAAAAAAATTTAAAAAGGATATTTAAAACAAGTGAGGTAGGTCGTAGTTGGCGCCTCTAGTAGCAACATAAAAGGTGGAAATTTAAATTTCTCCCCTCAGAAAACCCCCAGACCCCAAATTTTGTACCCCCGGGGTCATTTTTAAAAATTATTAAGAAAAAAAAAAAGCAAAATTAAAAGTTTAACACCCTGTATCTTTGTTATTATTAATTTTCGGATAATACTTTAAATTGCATTTTTTTTCCCAAAGAACTGTTTGTTGCTATGTCCCATTATTTTTGGGACACCCTGTATATAAAATATATTCCAGAAAGCACCTCAAAAGATTATATATAATTTTGCATAAAGTAAACAATTGGGCCATTTATTGCAATTATTTTCTTTTTATTTTATCATCCAATTTAAGTCATTAAATTAATAATTATTATTAATTTTTTAAAAAAATATTAAAAAAAAAATAATGTTTTTTGTATGTTTGAAAAAATATAGCAAAAACTTATTATTTTTTATTCTACTTTTTTTTTTAGTATAATCCGTACCAAAACACAGAACCGCGGACTGCGTTTTTCAGATCTTTCCCATTATATAAAAAGTTATTATGAAGAGTAGACTCTTCCATTGCATAATTTTTTTTTTTTTTGTTCAAGTTAAAGAACTTGATGGCGTGATCTTTTAAGTATGTATATAACAAGGGCGAAAAATTTATACGATAATTATTTAAACATTTTAAAAATTTTGTTCGAGACAATTTTTTTAAATTAAAAATTGTCTTACTTGTTAAAAAATTTAGAGAATGAGTTTTTTGAAGGTTCCGAATACACCATTATTTTTTAAAAATTTTTCAATTAATTAGTACCATTAGTGTAACGTACTCGGCTTTGATGCCACGCGCGCAACCAAAAGACAGAGTTTGGGGGGAGCCGAGGGGTTTTTTTAATTTCTTCTTTTAACGACCCTTTTTTAGTTTCAAATATTACTAATTTATGAGACATCAGCGAAAAACGAAATCCCTTTTTTTTTCATCCTTAATTGTTTATAAGTTTTCTCAACTTTTTTATGTGCGAATAAAGGCTTCCGATACATTTTTTCGTCCGGTACGCATGAGCTAGTGCACGATTTATAGGACCAGTATCTCTATTTTTAACCATTTTCCACTTATTGCATGGGATTATAGGCCGAAGCCTAGGGCGGCAAAATTGGAGCCAAAATGTTTTTTTTGTCTTACAGAACTCCCTTAATGTTATTGGGTTTACACGAACAATTTAACATCTAATATGTTTCACCACTTAGATAAATTTTTCTACAATTTGTGTAGTCATTTTTGGTTGTGGGGGGGAACGGGTGACGTGACGGTTCTCTAAGTGTTTTGGCCGAATTGACCAGAAATATTTTTAAAGAAAATTTCTTGGGCAATCCTAACTAAATCTTTGGGAACTGACACTTTGATACCCTAGTTGGTCGTACTAATTACGGGAAAAAGGTGGTGTAATTAGGACGATAGTGCATAAATAATAAAGTTAAATTTTCCATTCCCAAAAAAAGTTTTTAAAATAATTGGGTCGTAAGGTATCGAATTATAGAGGTCACTAAAGGCAGCAAAATTTGAGACTTAAGTTTATCATTATAATTCTGAATCAAAGCAAGAGGTTTTGAAGAGGGGACGCCAGTACTCTCGGCTTCAAAGCTTTAAAGGGAAATTTTTTTTGTTGAATTTTCCAAAAGGTAATATAATCAACTCAGATTATTTAGTATCATCTGAGACCAGATGGGAAAAATTCATAAGAAAAAAATTGGGGGAAAAAAGATGAATTGTTTCAACATCCACCCTATTTGCCAGATTTTTGATCCATTAGACGTTTGGCTGTTCTCACATTTTAAAAAAATTTATGCGTGGTAATCGACTTTAATCGATCAAAGAAATAATAGCCGCCGTGGAAATGCAAATCCACCTTCGATAATAATTTTGTCTAAAAATTCCCTATTATAAAATATAAAAAATGTTATAATTTTGTGTTAATCAAATACTACCTCACCAAAAACAATATAAATAAATTAATTTGGGAAATAAGGGTTTTTTTTATTCAGACGATTAATTTTTATTCTAGTCTTAATTTAAAAATCAAAAATCTTTTTTAAAAAAATAAAAAAATTATTTTAGGATCTAACGGTCCATTTTCAAACAACATTATTAAAAAGTCTGACGTAAATTCAATGGAAATTTTAATGTTAATTTTTCAAAATTCCCTTTAAAATAATGATTTTTGCTTTTTAATTTTTTGTTATGTTAAAAAAAAAATGCGCATCAGAATTATTAACCAGGGACGTTATTTTAAAGTAGATTTCTTTAAATTTTAAAAAATAATTATGGATCAATAAAAGCCACACAAAAAAATCGTAGGTCCGAAAGAGGTGACCATGGTATTTTGTATGTTTTTGGGGTCACTAATTCCGAATCCAAATCTGCAAAATTACACAGCCAATAAAAAAATTAGAGATCCGAAAGATTTAATTTTTTTGTTTGTATATGTTTTTTAGGTAACTGAATTTAAATTGGGGGGCAGTTTGTCAAGTCAAATTCCCAAAATTAATTCCAACCAAATTTGAAGAGTGTATAGTGTGTGGAGATCGCTGAACACGACCGTGGTCAAATCTGTAAAATTAGAATTTTGCAGATTTGACCTTGGAATATCTCTTGTCCTTGATCCGTTGGGCTTAAACTGACATGGATTCAACGTTCAAAAACATAAGTATACACCCTTTTAAAATTTTTTTTCGAATAATTTTTTTCACCATAAAATACCCTTTACCTTGATCTGATGGGGTCAAACTGACCCCAGATTTGTAGTCAGAACCCAAAAAAATAAAGTCAAGCTTTTTTAACCTTTTTGTATGAAAAATTTTCAAATTTTTACCTTTAAATTTTTCTCCCCGACCATGGCCGGGTGGGGTCAAACTGACCAATTTTGTATTCAGCGACCTCAAGAATATAAGTATACATTCTTCAAATTTGGTTGTAAACAATTTTTCAGTTTTGACCTTGGAATGTCCTTGACCCTGCCCTTTGATTGGATCAAACCGCCCCCCAGATTCGGATTCAGCCCCAAAAAACATAAAGTCCCAAATTGTCAAATTTTTGGGACCTTTAACCTTTTTGTAAGGCTGTGAAATTAAAACCCCCTTTTTTTTTTTATAGTTCTATGCTAAAAAAATTTTAAAAATATTATTTTAAATAAAATTTTTATAATTATATTGATATGAATATAGAAATAGTGGTCGATGTCTGACACCCTATTACTCCCAAATAACTTATACCCACGGGACTATGGAACACATTGTTCTATACGTGCAACTATTCGGGGGAATAAGATGGAAATACGTGGAAGTTCTGGAGTTTATATTAGAACCCATTTCTTTTTAAATTAATGTATCTGTTTGTTTTTAAACTTGTGTCATAAATATCTTTTTTACCAACATTGGCCAAAATGCATGAACAATATTACCTGAAGCAAGTTAATCTGTGACGGTTGGACCCAAATTTTCCCGTTATATTTTTTTATTAAAACCCTTTGGTTAATACTAAAAAAAAAATAATTTAAATACATAAAACTGCCAATATTTGGAAGTCCTAAAACAGCCTGACTTTGAAAATTTTTTTTGTAAATAATTTTGTTTTTCCATATTATTCAATATAAAAAACCCTTTTTTGGACGGAAAAACAAGAAAAATTTTTTATATTGTTTAAACAATATTTATTATATTTTAAATGAACTTTTTTTTTTTAAATCACTGTAATTTTTAAATTTTAAATTTTTTGTTATTTTTACACATAATTTTTTTGTAGATATTTAAATTTTCTAAAAAAATAGTTTCATGATAATTTATCGTATTTTTCATAGTTTAAAAGATATCAAAATTTTAAATTTTTATGAGAGCAGAAATTTTACTCAATTTCCGGACTGTAATAATTGCTTATAAGATTTTTTTTGTATAATAGTGACATAAAATGAATATACATTAAAAAATTTAAAAAAATTTATTTTATTTTTTGGGGGATTTAAACAATTTTTAGAACATATTCTATTTTAATTATTTAAAAAATATAATAAAATTTAAATAAAAAAAAATTTTTATGAAGATTATTTATCGGTATTTTAAAATAATTTTTTAAAATTTTTAAAAAAAAAATTCTGCTTTACTCACATAAAATTTTAAATTTTTTCATTTTTATTTTGGGTATCGGAAATTTCATCTTCTTCAAGGGTTGGTGGTTATCGCCGTGCAAACTCTCCCAGCCGGTGAGCAATGAAGGCCACTATTTCTGCAACCACGTGCTAAACCATACTGTTTTGCAGAAGCAAAATATGTTTTTAAGACGGTTTCAGGTGCCGGTTGGTCATTTTTACTGGGGTTTTAAATAATCGTGTTTTTAAAACCCCCTTTTTTCAGGAGGGTTTAAAAAAAATTACTTTTTCCATTGCTGGACTTTTTAAGTAGACTCTTTGATAAATATGGGTTTTTTCCCAACCCCCTTTTGGGGAAGGTAGAATAATTTGTAATTTCATATTTTTAAATTTAAAGCTAAAGTTTAGGAATTCAAACACTGATAATTTAACCCTTTCATTCCCTTTAAAAAAGTATTTAATTAATTTGATTTTAAGGGTAAATTTTTACTAAAAATGAAATAAAATTATTTTTTTTATTATAAAATTCGGGGGTAGACCATCCATGAATGCATAAAAAAATAAAAGTTGCTTTTTTTTTAAAATTTTTATATTCACTTAACATATTTTTTTTTTGAATAAACCTTTTAAGGCATTATTTTGAGTATTTTTAAAAAAAAAATTTTTTTTTTATCAGGTGTTAAGAGTCCCACAAGCCCCGCAATAGAAAATAATTCCCCCAATCCCTCCTAAAGAATGGAGTTGGCAAAAAGACGATTATTTAAAAAAATAAAAAAGACGTAATCCCAAACAACTGAAAAAGTCTTAAAAATCATATTTTGCTCCTGCAAAATAGGGAAAGCGGGCCCGATGTGGCTGGGGAAAAAAATGCTCACCGGCTTGCAGGGGTTTTCAGTGGAAGGGACCGCGACCCACCCTTTGAAAAAGATAAAAACTTTATATGCATAATATAAATGAAAATTAAGTTTTATACTTTTTTTGTGGGTAAAAAGATCATTTTTAACATTTAATAAAATATTTTCAAATATTTTTTTATAATTATAAATAACTCTTCATAAAATTCTATTTATTTAAATTTTATCATATTTTCTTAAATATCTAATATAAAATATTTTTTTTTTAAAATTGTTTTAAAATTTTAAAGAAATATATTATAAGAATTTTGACAGTTGAGATATACGAGAAATTATTATAAAACTATTTTTGTAGCAAATTTAATTATTTTACAAAAAGGGTTCTGTTTAAAAATGACAAAAAAAAAAAGTTACAATTAAAAAAAATTTTTTCATTTAAATATCACAAATATTGTTTAAACAATATAAATATTTGTTTGCCCCCCTAAAGGTTTTTATTTTAAAAATATGGAAAAAAAAACTTATTTTAAAATTTAAAACGGAACTGTTTTTTAGGACTTTCCCAAAATGATTCATTGACGCAACTAAAAAAGAGTCACCGCTGGCCATGCGAACAAGTAGGTAAAAATGCGGAGAGAAAAAGAAGAATAGCAGAGAACCTTCCTGTCTCGCTCCACTGCCTGACTGGTCGGCGGAGAAGAGATCTCCCCCCCACTTAAATTGCCCCAAAAACGGGAATATAATCAACCCCCCCGATCAATCAAGACATGGAGCAAGAGAGAAAGATTATACTTGCTATTCTTCTTTTCTCCGCGTCTTTTACGTGGCCCAGAGGCATGGCTGCCTCTAAAACGTATATACTTCAAAGTTCTTTTAAAAATTCTTAACATGATTTTCCCGACAGTGTTCCCTTTTTTAAATAATTTATTAACCTAAATATTTTTTTAAAATAATTTTTTTAAAAAAACCGATGTTTTTCGGGGTGATTCATGAGAAATGTCAATACTTCAGGTTTTATTCAGGGCCCAAAAAATAAACAAAAAAAGTTTATAAAAATATGAGCCCGCAAGGCCTTGGTTTCAAAAAACGGGGTGTTAAATTTTTTTTTTTAAAAAAAAATTTTTTTTGGAAAAAATTATAAATCCTAGCTTATTTTTTGGGTTGAACATAATTAAAAAACCCATAATTTTATTGAAAATTAAAATACATATTGTTTAATTATACGTTTTTTTTAAATTTTTTTTAAAATTTTTGTTATAATAAAATCAGATGCGTCAATTTTTTTTAAATTCAAATATCTCACAAACGGTTGCTCATATCAATTTTTAACAGGTATCCCTTTTTAACGTAAAATGACAAAGCAATTATTTAATTTTCTTAAAATGAAATTACAGGGCCCCCCCAAAAAGTTGTGACTGTTCAAAAAGAAAAAGATGTGTAGGTGGCCCCCCCTACAAGTAAGAGCCGTACTAAGATTAGTTTCGAATCCGTCATCCAACAAACCCCGGATACCAATTTTTACTCCAATATTTACATTATCAAAAAAAAAATAAAAAAATTTAACTAAAACTTTAACACCCTGTATTTGGGAAACGAAGACCTTGCGGACCCATATTTGTATAGATTTTTTTATGTTTTTTTTTGGACCCTAACTACGTACCTGAAGTATGTATTGACATTTCCTCATGAATCCCCCTTTGTATAGGGAATTTTTGAAACCACACACTAGAAAATTTTTTTAGATTCCATTAAATATTCGATTTCCACCTTCTGCAGACATCTTCTATAATTTTTTAAATTTTTGGGATATTTGATACTAAAATATCAAAAAAACGTAAGTCTGAAACAAATGATTTGATTTTCAATAAACGTATTATCCTACCTCATAAGCAAATATTAAATGCATCGAAAAATGGTTTTTTGTTACGCATTTTGAGCACAAACCTATTTTTAAAAATTTTATCGAGTTTGGAAAAGTTTACAACAAATTTAAAAAGAATAGTAAAACCAAAGATACTATCTTACAAAAAGTTATTTTAGTAAATTAATTTAAATACTTGTTAACCAATTTTAAAAAACCAATTTAAAAGACAAACGTCGGATAGGGAAAAGGCGCTTTAAAAGCGCGAAGCAGTCGCAATGAAAAACATGAAGCGATCGCGCCAGAAACATGGCGGATGGTAGGTAGGTAAAAACGGTCGGTGTAAAAAAGATCACGGCCATTTAAAAATGGCAATGTCGAATTTATATTCAAAAATATCAACGAAACCAGTAAAAAAAAGAACGGAAAAATGTCGGTGTCGCAGACTAACGCCCGGATGAACGGTGAGCATTTTTGTAATTAGCCAAAATATAAAAAAGCGATCGATAGGGAAAAAATTTAAAAAAAATTTTTTCATTTCATAGCGGGAGGTGATCGGGTCAACGCCCAGAGTAAACATATGGAAGGTGTTTAGAAAAACTTATTTCGGTAGCTCGAGTAAAGTTTAGGGGGAATTTATGCAATTTTTATATTTTAAAATTTTTAATTTGGGTTTAAAACCAATTTTTAATTGATCTTTTTTTAAATTAAAATTTTGGGGAAATTTTTAAAGGGTTTTTTTTAGAAATTAAAAAAAATACAAGAACTAAGAATTTGATGTACTTTTCTTGTTGAGAAATACGAATCTGAATGTCTGAGTTTATTTTTTTTAAAGGGGATAATGAATTTTAACATTTAATTTTTTTTCTCTAAACTTACTTTAATTTAAATTCTGGCTCAAGCTCACATACATCTCAAGTTATGTACTTGGGGATCATATAATTTTTTCATTAATTAATTTTTAATAGGTTCTGCTTGCAATTTAACACGTTTCCTCGGACGATTATTATCCAAAATCTTTTTTTTAAAAGAAGCTAATTTTATAGGGGGGCTTTTTGGGAAACTTTTTGAGAACCCGCCCACAGTCCACGGCCGATTTTATTTTTATTTTGTATACGCGGGTTTTTTTGGGGGGCTGATCACGAATTTTTAAATCAAAATTTTTCGGGGAAAAACCCGGGGTTTTTTTTTTCCTAAAATTTCCCTTTTTAAAAATTTGTTACATAAAAAAATGAGAAATTTTATAGTAAAATATTTATTATTTTTTAGGATAAATTAATTTTTAGTTTCCCCTAATCGGGTTTTTTTTAACAAAAAAAACCACCAAAAGAAAAAAATTTATACTTTTAAAAAATCAACAAAAAATTTGGGGGGTTTTTTTTGCAGTGCTACAATATGGAAAAAATTGAAAACCCCCACATTTCAAATTTGAATTGTGTAATAATGGCATTTACATTATTTGTGGTTATTTTGTTTGTTCAAAAAAAGGATTTTATCAACTACCATTTAATAAAAGGTAGTAATTATCAACAAACCAAATTTAGGAAAATGCGCCCCCGGGGCCCCACTTGCAAAATATTCTGACTGCTAAATGAAAACACCTTGCAATATAAATGCAGGGGTCCATATGCACCCTTATCATAACGCATCTTTTTTAAAAAAAAATGTTTTTAATTGAATTAAATGCTTTTTTTTATAGAATTTTCCAATTTCTACATTTTTTAAATTTAATGCTGGTAAAAACAATTTAAATTTTAAATTAAAAAATTCGTAGGACAAAATTTCTTGATTTTAATTTGTTACAAAAAAAAAATTTTTTTGAATTTTTTTTTTGTAATATTAATGAGTAAAAAAACATAGAAAAGTTTATCCTGTAAAAAAAAAAGGTTTTTTCAGGAATGAGGAATTTTGGGGAAGTTTGTGCATTTTTAGGTTAGGTCCGAGTAGGGCGTTATAATTTAAAAAACAAAAAATTTTTTACAAAATTTGACTTGTGATCAGCCCCCCAAAAAAACCCCTTATACAAAATTTTCAATAAAATCGGCCGTGGGTCCAATGAGTAAAAAATTAACCACAATATATAAAAAAAAACCCTTTAAAAAAACGTCTTTTAATTCATTTATTGCAAAGTTTAATTTTAAAAAAGACGCGGCAATGTTTGCTGAAAAATCTCTCTGGTGTAAACATGGCCATGGCGTTTGAAAAGTGAACCCTTCCAATTTAGTGAAAAAAGTGAAAAAAGAATAAAAACATAATTTTAAAAAGTTTTTGTAAAATATTATGTCCCAAATTTTTTAAAAATACACAATATAAATAGAAAGGGGACTATGAAAATGTGGTTACTGTGTTCAAAAATTATTCAAAATCGGCGTTGCCCCTTTTCAAGACAAATAACGACTTATTTTAAAACCATTATTTTTAAAAAATGTTATTGTTTTTATAGCGGGGTTTTACCAGTTTTCTTTAATAATAATGTTTCCATAGTATGTCTGCTTTATTTTTAAAAAAAAAAATGTACCTAACAAAATTAAACAAATATAGTGCCCACCAAAAGTCTTCATTAATATAACAAAGTTAGTGTTTGCCTGTCTAAGAAAAAAAAAAAGATACCATAATAAACTGTTGTTACATTAGCAAATGTAATAAAATTGGCTTATTTTATTTGGTAATTTTATTTTTTAAACAGAAACCCTTACAAATGGGCCCCTTTTTAGTCTCTCTCCCCCAGCTTCTAATCAACAAGCGGGACACTCATTTCCCACCCATACAGCACAGAAAGAAACTGGGGGATTGTTGCAGGAACCAACCCCAATTTTTTTTTTGGGATGGTTGATTTATTTTTAAGAATGTATTTCTGTCACAACATAATTAAAATATATATTTTATTTTTTAAAAAAATTTATTATTTTCCCATAGAAAAAAAAAAGGTTATTAAGGGCCGTACCTATTACCTACTAATTTTAACCCATTTTTCTTAAAATTCTGTGAGTTTTAACATTTCTTTTCTGTAGCACTCTGAAACTCACTCACTAATAAAAAAAAAAAACTTGGAATTTATATATATATATGGGGGCACTTTTTTTGGCCATTAAAAAATTTACATATTGGTGACTTTTTTTTCATTTTATTCTACTCTTCATCAGGTTTATAACAAAATATTTTAATGATCGAAAAACAACCGATTCATAATTTTTTCATTGAAAATTCAAAGTTCAAAAATTTTTACCTTTAACCGCAAAGAGGGGCATCCGATAATATTTCGGGAAAATTTATATTTTTTTCGTTGCGCATCAAAAGATGAACAATTTTAAAAAAAATTTATAACTGAATTTTTTCGATTTTTACAAATTTTTACAATATTTAATAAAAAATTAAAAATTTTAAATCCGATGGCGAAAAAGAAACTAAAAAAATAACCATGTGGGGTTTAACCTAACCTGTTCTGTTAAAAGTTGGTTGCAGATGAGTGAATGTGGTTTTATATTTTTAACTTTCTTATTAAGGCTATTAATTTGGCTTAACAAAAATTTAAAAAAGTATCTTTCATAACCACAGCTTTTATACTAACTAATAATAATATCATATTTATTTTAAGGAAAACCAGAAGTAATCCAGGCCCCCCCACCTAGTCCCCCCTCGCTTCCCTGTTGGCCAGGGGGTACGTTAGAATTTTAAATGGCAGGCAAAAAAGCCTACAGTTCTGAAAGAAATGCTGCTATGTTTTAAAAATGATTTTAATGGCTGATATAAGGTAAATTTTAAAATGATTCTTATGCACTTCAAGAACCCGTTTGTTATAGACAACTTTAAAAAAAAATAAATAAAAAATTAACTAAATAGTACCTAACTTTAAATAAATATTTTTTTATATAAAAAAAAACTGAATTAAGGGAAAAGAAAATATGGGGATTTTAAAAAAATCTTAAGTAATTAAAAATTATGTTCTGTGGCACATATCCATAATGTAAATTTTAAAAATTTACTTTTTTTTTTGTTTATATTTAATTTTTATACCATTTTTTTTTTCAGATTTTTTCGTAGGTCCTCCAGGTTCAACTCAAGTTTATCAGCTCACAAATATGTACTTGCAACAGGGTTCTGTATTCTATGCAATGTTTTATGGGGGTTTTGGGTGAATGTAAAGATGAAATTGAAGTTCCTGATGTTGAACCATGCGCGTTTTTTGAATTTTCCAAGTAAGTATTAAACAATAATTCAGATAAAAAAATAAGAATTTTTATTGATCAGGTATTTTGGGGCAATTTTTTTATTTAATATCAAATTTTTAAAAAAAATAATGACTGGTCGAAAAACAGAAATAATTCTTAAATCATATTTAAAGCCAAATTGAATGTATTTTTAAATCTAAAACATAAACTTAATTTTAATTTTGGATTTATTATAAAATGGGGATAGTACTAAAATGTGTTGGGAAAACATTTAATTTTAATATTGGGCATCTACTTACTAGCAAGATAAAATTAATTTATTTTAAATAATACAATAGTGCATTACTCATATTAAAAAGAATTTTTTTTTTTAAGATCCCTTTTACTGTGATGAAATTCACTTAGAAGCCGACACAGTTCTCGACTCTGTATGTACCCAAAAAATATATTGTACCTCACCTCGCTCGTGCATGTGTAAATTATCTGGAGACTAGTTTAACACAAAAACGTTTTTGCCTCCTTTCTTAGCCAATCAAGACTTTTCAAGAGCCTGAGCTTATGCAACGTTGCTGGGAAGATAGATGCTCAGGTAAGAATAGCTTGCTGCTTGGCCCCTAACAAGAGATTTTGGGGGGGTTAAAGTAGGTGACGGGGGGGAAAGAAACGGCATTTTAGTTTCAGTGCGTGTTTACAGTCGAAGATCGCGTAACTAAGGTTTAAAAAGTGAGAATTGGGTAATATTGAAAAATTTCGAAATGGGGATGCATTCGGGAGAAGTTAACATGATTACTACCCAATTGTGGCTTATAGAAAAAAAATACTTATTTTAAAAAACATTAACCAATTTAATTTTATACCTATATACACATACAATTTAGTATAAATTGTACCTAGTTTACCAGTCATTATGTAAATAGATAATTTTAATTATATTGATTTCAAAATGGGGTCGTTTCCCTTTTTTTCATCCATTTTTTTTTACACAACCACGTGGTAATTTTATTAAACTCTAAAACAAATCTTTTTTTTTAATGTGCAAAATTAATCTGAGAAACAAAACTATTTGTAAGCAGCAACATATTAGCAGTCAAATTTTTTTTTATATAAAAAAAAAAAAGGTTCCCTAATTAAAAAACATATTAAAACTGCAAATCTAGAAGAGGGAATATAAAATAACTTTGTTTCTAATTAACATTTATAGATGAGGATTTATTTAGACTCATATTTTCAAAACTAAAAAATAATGCATTATTTTCGTATGACTAAACGATCCTATTTTCTGGGTACTTTGCCCAAAAAAAATAATTATTCCTAATAAAAATTTAAATATCTCACCTATTAAAATTGTGCTCCTATCGGAGAATCTTGTAATAACCATAATGTGTGAAGATTTAATAGTATTAGTCATCAATTATGGAAAGTAATACCATTTAGTTCTAAATTGTTGTTTTCCCAATTGTATATGTGTTTTCGGCAATCGTAAAAGTAGCGCAGTAAAATTGTAGAAATCCATATTAATTTCTTTTTTTTTTGTAAAGAAAATTTTTAGTTCTATATAGTAAACGACAATAAAACATATTTTATTAACCAAATATTTAAATTCAATTATTTAAGACAACTGATTTTGTAATCGTACTATTTGTTTTTTTGGGCCAAAACTTGCTAGCATTTATTTAATATTTGTAAATGATGTTAACCAGATTATCTATTAGCTTAAGAATGTTTATATATCTGTGATTTTTTTTTTTTAAATTCTATATTGATATCAAAAATTTTTTATGTAAGACTAAATGTGTAAAAATTCCTGTACAAGTAAGTTATAAATGTTTGTCGTTTTAAATTAAATTAATATAAAAATTATTTGACACAATAACTTTTTTGACTAAATTAACTCTCCTTTCCTACATGTAGTCTAGTAAAAAACTTTTAAAATTATACTTAAATATTATCATACAATAGACTGCTTTAAAATTTAAATATTCTTTTTCAAATAGTAACTGTTATAATGTTCTATCGTCACTTGCAAGGCAACATGTATTTGACCCCCCGGGCATTGATAAATAACGTAAAATCATAGATTTGCAAGTAGAAAGTATATACCAAAAAATAATAGGGATAGGGAAATTTTTAAACCCGCTAAAATAAATTTTAAAAAAAAAATTAGGCTTTTGTTGGGGCTGATATCTCAGATTTTAGTAATTTATAATTAATAAATAATTTTATTTGAATAAAGGGAATTTGATTGAATAAAGGCTTTATCTTAATTCTAAAACCATATTTGTCAAGTATAATTTTTTTAAATTTTAAAATGGAAGCCAGCAATGCTTCCATAAAAGTGAGGGGAAACAAAGCTTTCTGTCCGAACAAAATTCCAGTATTGAGAGTTTTGGGAAAAAAAACATTGTATTTAATTTATTCCTTAATGAACTACAACATCCTACAAAATGAAAAACAATACATTATAAATAGATCAATTTTAATAAATTATTTTCCCCCGTCTTAAATTTCATTATAAAAAGGGTACTCAAAATCGGATAATATTTTACCGATTATTGAGTATTGTAAGTATGGGGGAGAAACCGGGTTTTTAGAACTGACCATCAATCAAAATTCAAATTTAATAACATTGCCAGTAAACTATTTTAAGTTTTAAAGTATGGAGAGTAGTTATTTATTTTGTTCAAATGTTTTGTTTTTTCAAAAACTTTTGTAACATTTTAATTATTCCCAAAATATTTTTAAGCCGCCCCACAGTCAGAAATTTAAAAAAATTACAAAAAATTTGTTTACTTTTTTAAACCGGCTCTAACTTCTGCTGATCAGATTTTTTTCTACTAAAGTTATTTATTTAATACCAAAAAAGGGACAACATTCTTTTTTTTTTGTATATGTGTTTACTAAGTAGCAGGGTCGGAACTGCAATCTATTGAAGGAAGATTGGTAATGTTTTGTCTGTGGTTCTTCTTTACTTATTTAAAAAAAAGATAATTTTTTCATTACCCATTTTCCAAAAAATTTTTAGAAATTTACGATTAAAAATTAATTCAGCAACAGTTACAACACTTACAAGTCCATTTATAACTACAGAAAAATTTTCCCAAAAAATACTAAACAGTTTCAAGTAGCCTTTCATAAGACTTTAAATAATTTTTGTGGTTAAAGCATTCTTTTACACTGTTTTAATATCAATACATAAATCCTGGTCTCAATATAAACAATCTTTTTAGCAGACTATTTTAAAAATTTCAATTTTTGGGGATGTTATAGAAAGTAAAAGCAATGCACAAGAATATATTTTAAAATAATTAGTATACTTGCAACATCGCATTTTTCTATAAAATAACTACCCCCCCACTACTAATTTTTAAAAACAATAAATAAAAAATATTACTTAACTTTTACTACTTTAGAAAAATAATGAATTATGTATATTTGTTTGCTTATGTATTATCTTTTTTTTATTTTTAAGGGGAAATGGACAAAAATGGGAAGGATTTGTTGACATCGATATGTCCACCCTTGAGTGGGTTTTTTTGGGAAAGGGGAGACGCTCAATTGCAAAGAGATGAATTTACGGGAACCCCATTGAATTGGGCAGCGCAGAATGTGGACGAAGGTTAGAAATTTTACAGGAAAAAAAAAATTAACATTGGACTCGACAACTTTTGTGTCCTCACACATTTTTTTTTCGACGAAAAATTTTAAAAGCGCCAGACATGAATTTTTAACCGAAATTATGCCAAAACTTATTTTTTTCTGAAAAAGATATTTGGGAGATGGTTTTTAAGGGGCAAAGGACGAGTTTGGGACCTGTTTTAAGATAAAAGAATTTGTATGCAAAGGGCCCATTATCTTTTAAGGTATGTTTTAAAAATCGATTTGAAAATTGGAGTTTTTTTTTTCAAAAAAGGTTGGGGAATTGGGTACCGTCCTCCTTAAAATGCCCTTTTGGAAACAATAGAGAGAGTTAATTCACTCTAAGCACACTGGCGTCAAAATCTTTTTAAAAATATTTTGTAATCATGCATGCAAATACAGCTACAGTTATACAATTTTGATAAGGGTACACCCATGACATTTTTTACTTTAAACTGGCCACAAAAAAAAAAAATTCACCCATGGGATACCCTAGCATCAAGCAAATTTTAATCTGATTCTCTCCGACTTTTTAAATTTTAAAAAAAAAATTTTTTATTTTTTAAATTTTTTTTTTTTTAATTTGGCATAAGTATTTTGGGGGATCCAAGTTTTTAAAAACCATTTACTAAACCTAATTCTAAAATTTTTAACTTGTGCTGTAAAAAGCGCTTGTTAAAGAAACTATTTAGATAATAAAGTTTAAATATCAATTAATATGACTTTCTGTTTTTAGAGAAATAGAAGAACCCCACAAAAAAAAAAGGGCAGTGCTAGGTAATGCTTTAATTTATTCGGATACCAACTATGGCCCTAGAAGAATTTGTTTAAAGGTGCTGCTCAAAAAGGGAAATTTTTAAAGCAACAGGGAAAAAATCGACATATTTTTTTACTTTACAGCTAATAACAAGCCAAGTTTACTCTATCCCAAACAAACCAAGAGCCGGATTGGGAAAAATCAGGTAAGGGTAGCAATGGTAAATGTAATCGCACCATGTAAAAAATAAAGAAAATGCAAAAGATTTTGTATTGAATGTATTTTAGGTTATATAAAATTACGAATTTGTAGGTGTTTTTATTTTATATTATGTTTTTAAAAATTTTTCAAATTTTTACATCAGCTAAATTTTAAATAAGGAAGACAATAAAAGAAGTATTTTTTTTCATCAAATACTATTAGTAAAAAAGATTATTATCTTAAAATTTCAGGTGTGTCATCGCTTCCAATCATGCGCATATCGATCCAACCCAAAGGCGATATAGAGGACGCTGTGACAGATACAATTTTTGGTTGACAGAAGAATTTTCTGGTTGGTTTTGGACTATAAGGATCGTCGAATGGTGCTGCAGACTACAGCGTTAAAAAAGAGTTAAAACGACTAGGAAGAGTGTTGGCAGAAAACAATACAAAGTTCTTTTCAGATGGGTCCAGCAATACTTTCCATGTTTATTTCGATAATCCCATACAGGTCGAACCTGAAACATTTTACACTGCCCCTGCAATTTTAGATGGAGGAGGTTAAGTTATTTTGGACAAGAAGGAATGGGGCGGGGTTACTGTTGGGCAGGTGATTTCCAGTTTCAATGTTCTTCCAAAGCACAAAATGCCGGGGGTACAAGGCGGCCAAATTCGGAACTGATATTTTACGGACCCCTTTTCATGAAGAACACTAAATCAGAGTTGTGTATAAAGATACAGTCATGATTTTAAAAGTATTTAGAAAAATCCGTTATAATTTTCACAAGATCCCCAGAAGGGTTTTATGTCTAAAAAAAGCTTTTTTCACTACAAATAATTTTTGGGAAATTTGAGCCCCCCTATTATATTATATTGTCGCTGCAGAAACAATGAAGTTATTGTAAAGGGATTGTATCTATAATGGTAGTATTCTGTGAAAAATAAACAGACATATTTTTTCATCAGAAAATAAAAATATAAATTTTAAATATTTGCTGACAAAATATTGCATCTTAAAAAAAATCCTTATAGATAAATATATTTACGCTATGTCTTAGGGCTGTGTTCACAAATTTAAATAACACCCCTTATAAGCAATCGAGTGCAGAAGCAAGTTTGTTTACATTTCAAATTTAAAGCAGTAAAAAAGGATATTATATTAAAGAACCAAATTATAAATATGTTGCTAATAAAGGTTATCTTATTAAAATTATAAATTACATTATTTAAATCTGCAAAACAACTTCCTTTTACTGTTAATCCCAACATACTGTTACCCCAGAATAACTTGTTTTTTAAAAATGATAAAAAAAGTGCTGTGACCATGACTTTGGAAATTAGTGCTACTGTTAGTTGTTCCCCAATTTAAAAGACTTTTAAATTTTTTAAAAAAATTTTTTAATTTATACTTAGTTTTAGTGTTTAAAAAACCAAATGTAGTTTGCAAATTTTTCTATAGCATTTAGTTTTGTTAAAGATGAAAATGATTTTAGCTGTTTAGTTAAATTCAGTTTTTGAAAATTAAAAAGTAATTTTTTAGAAGGGAAAAAACTTTGTTGTCAACAGTTTTTGCATTTATACTAATTTATCCCGGCCCTTTAGACCAACTTTATTAGTTTTACATTTTTAAATTTATACTTAAAATTTATTTAAATAGAATAAAATATTAAGTATTTATTTTGTCATTATTTTTGGTGTTTTCCATGATATCCTTTTAGAGACATTGAATGAGTTAAATATGTATAATTTACTTTGTAACTAAGTTTAATGGTTAATATCAATAATTGTTAGTAATGATAGACTATTAATTACTTAGTTTTTTTTAAATAAGGTACATATTTCGTTACATCAGTTTATAAGAACATTGAGTGCACTAACAAATTATATTAAACCAAATAAAAAAATTGTTTTATCAATCATGGTCCTTATGTGGTACCATTACATGAAAATAAAACGGCTGTCCTTTACCATTTAAATAAATATGATATCTGTCAGAAATGTGTCATTATATTTTAACAAACATGTCATGTAAGTTCTGTAATATTATGTTTAGTGTGTTTTTTAAAGTCATAAATTCCGTTTCCCGGGGCCATGATGCCACGGTAACTGTTTTGAAAGTTGTTTTACCCGATTTTGCCCAATTTTGGTATAGGGGGGTTTTTGGGGCGCTGATCACAAATTTGGAAACTTTTTTGGGCAACATTTCGTTTTGAAGATATTCATTATCCATGTCGAAAAATCCAACCCCCATTTTCAATATGCCCCTTTTTTTTGAACACAATTTATGATTTTTTCACAAAATTTTGGGACTAATGTTTTATAAACATTTTTTAAAACCCTTTTTTTATGTTTATTTTATGATAAATAATAAAAGAAACATTTTTTAATTAACAATAACAAAATAGTGATCTAAAACTAAAAACAGACACAGCAGCTGCTGCTGACATTAATAAACGAGATTTGGTAGAATCGCATTTATAATGTATAGTAGTGTAATCTGAAATGACTTTAGCTGAAGCAATGCCCAAGAAAAATGATTTGAAGTAACCGATATTTACCAGGTTTTTTTTATCTGACCAATATTTAAAAAAACAAAATTTATTTATGGCGGAGAGGGGGATATATTTCCCCCTTTCCAATCAGCATGCAGAGCGAGAAAGAAAGGGATTATACTTATAGAGCTTTTCTCTCACACACGGTGTTCGCAGGTCCCGGGGACAAGGCTGCCTCTAGTAGGTATTAAAAAACCCAAATCTTATTTGTAAAAAAAAAGAGTTGTTGGATGTATGGGTGGGAGACTGTTTTTGTTGGAAACCCTTTACAATTTTTCACGCCCGCTGCAAAATAGCAATAAAAAAAAAAGGGAAAACAAAATTTTTGCACGAATTTTTTTTGGGGGCCCTTTGATTTTCTAAGAACCTCCATATACCGCCAGTAAAAATTTATTCTATGATGAAACATCGTGCCAAATTTTGTTGAAATCCGTTGGGTAATCTTTGCCAAAATTTTTCAATTAAGTTTCGTTTTTAAAAAATTGACAATTTAGGGGCAGTCCGGAATACCGAATCTGGGGGTTTAAATTTGGTTTTTAAAAATATTAAAAAATTTAGAAATAATTCGATATAAATACTGTACAAAGTTGATATTCCTTACTGTTTATAGACTTGTTAAAGGCCTGTCAACTTTAACCTTTGTATTTTTGGCAATCAACCTTTGAATATAAAAATGACAGTAAGGATGTTTCGCAATTTACCGGGATAGAATGTGCAAGAAAACGGCCATGTTGAACCCCCATCTATGACTCATTCTAAACTGTTAAGTTTATGCACGAGTTGAGTTTTTGGAGTTTTTACTAGTTTATTTTTCTGGCGTTTTTTTTTTTTTCTAGCGAAAGTAAAGTAGTGAAAGTATAATTAAGTTCATCGAATATTTAAAATTATTAGTGATTAGTTTGTATAGAAAAAAATAAAAAATTTTTTTTGCCAAAAAAAAAGGTTTTGGGGGTTTAGGAACAAAAAGAAAAAGGGCAAAAAAAAGGGGACGCAGTGAGCATCCATGCACGCATTGTTTGCGTTTGCGAAAAGCGTTTAAATAGGTTTATGTATATTTCCGACGGGCCCAAATTTATCCAGTTGTTCCGGGGGGCGTTTAAAAATGGAAGACGACGGAAAAGGCGGGTGCATTTTATTTTAATGTATAATTTTTTTTATAAAAAAGAAAGAAGCCCCGAAACAGACCCCCCGGGGGGAAAAACTTTTTTCTAACTTTTTATTACCTTTAGTTTTGACAAATAAAAAAGAGAAAAATTTCCAAATTTTTTAAGGGAATAAAAAAACTGACTTTGAATTTCTTGGGTTTTTTTTTTAAAATTAAATTAAATGGATAAAATTATAAAAAACAATTTTAAAGAAAATTTTAAACTGTTGGCTTTTAAAAGGAAACTTTTACAATTGGTAAATCTTTGGTCCCCAAAATTTATTTTTAAAAAATTTTTCCTAAAAAAATTTTAAGGGCCCTATTTTTTAACCGAAAAAATTTTTTAAAGGGTTTTTTTATATTTGGGGGTTAATTTATTTTTTTAAAATTAAAAAAAAGTTTTTAAAAAAAAATTGAGAATATTTTTTTCAAATAATATGAAAAAATTCTTAAAAAAGAAAAAAAATTGGGACTTCACCCCTTTTTTAAAAATTGGGAAACTTCCTGAAAATTAACGCCCAAACCCCGAAAGGGCTTCCCTTTTTTTTGGATTTCAAAAATAACCAATTTTGGATAAAAAAATGGGGGGAAAAACCCGTTTTTGGAAGGATATTTTAAAAGCCCCTTTAAAAAATAAAATAAACGCAAAAATTTCGGGTATTGTAACAAAAAGCCCATGGAAAAAATTTTGGGAATTGTATTTAATTTAAAATGTTTGTTTTAAAAAAGTTTTTCCCAAATTTTTTGATAAATTTTAAATTTTGTTTGTTTGTGTGTATGTGGAGGGTAATCTATGGAATCACTGCACCTATTTGAAAAATTTTTTTTAAACATTTAAAAGGTACAGTATTCCAGAGGGGGAAGAAGTTTGGGGCCATCCGACTTCGCCCAGGTTGAACAATAAGATAATTATCACACTAAAATCTTGGGCGATCTCAAGACGGCTACTTTTAGTCTTGAATGAAAGACTAAATGATTTTGAATTTAAATTTTTATTTCGTTACTTAACAATAACATTCTTTTTTCAGTTTTCCAAAGGATATACAACGAAGACAACTTTGGATTGATTTTTTTAAAAAACCTGGGTTTGAACCTAAAAGGTCTAGTGTTTTATGTTCCAACCATTTTTTAAAAACATGTTTTGACCGAGCATCACAACTGAAGATGAGGCTTTTGCCAGCTGCCTGCCCGACAGTTGAGGTCGAACGCTTAAAATATGTAAGATGTGTTTTTATTTTTTGGTTGTTCAGGTTCCGTATGCCCAAAATAAAAATTTTTTTTTTTAAATTTAGTTAAAGGTTCAATAAGTCTATGAATGAATAAAATGAATAAAAAACAAATCCCTGCTTATAGGATTTTAGTTATTAAAGAAAAGAGATAAAAATGTGTCATTCTTCCAACTTATCGTCGAAAATACTGAAATAATACAGATTATTGGAAAACCCATAAGTCTGTGGTCTTTAAAAAAAAGGTAGATATTAACATATTCAACGTACAGACCCTCTCCATGCGAGTTCAACTATCTCGTGTCCAGTTGTTTTATCTGTTGTTTAAATTAATCAATTGTAGGTGAGGACCCAGAGTTCCATATACCCGGGAAAAGTACTAGTTTGGGGTTTCCCAAAAACATCTGTAGACATACATTTAGACCCCGCAGACCTTAAGCTTAAGCCTGACTTAAGTGATACACCTAGGAAGAGAAAATTGAAGAGACAAAGTGGTGAACTACAACAAAGAGATATTTTAAAGAACAAAAAACTAAGTAGACTGCAGAAGATTACCTGGCGACAAAAGAAGCAAATACATTTACTTAAGGCGATGACTTTGGAGTTAAAAAGAAAAAAAATTTCTTTTAGAAGAGCAAGAAAATATTTTAATTGGACATTTTGGGGCGAACAAAGATATTATTTAAAGACTTTTTTCAGAAAATTACCAAAAAAAGGTAAAAAAAAAATGAGCATTCTGTTTAGGGCTTTTGCTGTTTCATTGCATTTTTTTTTAATTTTAAAACCTATAGTTATGTACGTCAAAAAATTTTAAAACAGCTTACCTCATCCAAAAACTTTATCTAAGTGGTATTCCTCGATACATGGCAAACCAGGATTTACTACTGAAGCTCTTAATTTTGAAAAGTAAAAGTTGCAAAATCAACTAAAAAGTTATTTTTTTCATTGGTTTTCGATGAAAAAATTTTATCAGAAAAAATTTTGAATATAGGGGACGGAATATTATGGATATGTAGATTGCGGGGAAATGGGTTGAAGGGGGATAGTGTGGAATTTGCTACCGAGGCACTAGTATTTATGTTAGTATGTAATAATGAACCGTGGAAGCTGCCAATGGGCTATTTTTTTATTTCAGGAATGAATAGTGAACAAAAAGTCTCCGTATCAAAACAGGCTCTTGGATTATTAAAAGAAACTGGGGTAACCGTATGTAATGTTACATAAGAGCCGACTTCACTTTTAATAATTGTAAATACTTTTTATTACCTGATCCCGTACATATGGTTAAATTAGTTAGAAACTGCTTCGGCGAAACGACAAAATTTATTAACGTAAAGAGGGAATGTATAGATTTTGGTTTTTTGCACAAATTAAATAATTTGCAGGAAAAAGAAGGGCTTCATTTGGGCACTAAGTTAAGAAATCAACATTTACATTTTTTCAAACAAAAGATAAAAAAAAAGTTGGCCACACAACTCTTGCCGTTCCGTTTCTGAAGCCCTTTTTATTGTAAAGATAAGTTACAATTAAAAGAGTTTAGGGATTGTGGCCCAACGGCAGAATTTATTTTATTTTTTTAAAAGATGTGTTTGATATTTTGAACTCTCAAAAAAAATCAGATTTCGGTTTTAAACAAGCCGTTTGTCCAAAAAATATTGATAAAATCAAATAATTTTTTGCTAATTTTTCAAATTATATAACTAATTTAAAATTTACTGATGGGTCACTGGTTATAAAGTCTCAAAGGAAATCTGGTTTTGTGGGATTATTAATGGGCTTACAAGCCGTAATAGGTATATATTCTGAGCATGTGGTCAAAGGTGATTTAAAATTTGTTCCAATCTAAAAGCTCAACCAAGATCATATTGAGCTATTTTTTGGAGCAGTGCGATCACAGGGGTGTTACAATAATAACCCAACTTGTCGGCAGTTTACTTTTGCCTATAAAAAAATTTTAATACATGCGGAAGTTAGGGAAGGTGGTGCTGGAAATTGTGTTCCTCTTGAGGATATTAATAGTTTAAATGTAACTTCCAAAAATAAGCCGCCACTACAAATTATTAATGAGTCTGTCACAAACAGGTCACTAGAAGACTTAGAAGATGATGAAGATGATAACAAATTCTTAAAAGACCATGATTATGCTCTTGATTATAATCCCTTATCCCCATATAGCGTAGAAGTAATAACGTAAATTGCAGGTTTTGTGTCATTCAAATAGGGACGTAAGCTACAATGTGAACATTGTATAGCCCAGTTTCATGGGCTTAAAGAGAGGTTGTCGACTCCTTAATACACCATAAATCCAAGGGGGGGTTAGTTACCTATACTGACATAATATTAATTTGTCAGAAAACCGAACAGATTCTAAGACGGAATAGGTAAAATTCTAAAAGAAGTTGTATCTTTAAAATATTAAAATATTTAAA